>JANRMT010062837.1:97465850-97476266 GCA_026402145.1 Polypterus bichir lapradei
ATAGATAGATAGATAGATAGATAGATAGATAGATAGATAGATAGATAGATAGATAGATATGAAAGGCACTATATAATAGATAGATAGATTTGGATTGCTCCAAACTTTATAAACGTCCTTACAACACGTAAGGTAATATGCAGATTTATAATTTTGCCCGTGACAATGTGAGGTTGTGTTACAGTAAGCTGCATTCATGCACATCACCACTCACCTAAAGTCATTGCCCCAAGCGTGGATGAGCATGCATCTCACAGTATCAACACTCAGGTGGTCATGGGTGCCAACTGTATTTTAGTAGCCACCATATTAGTTTGAAGATAGGCGGGGCAGGATGGGTGATTGACAGCGAAATGTCACATGGGTATGCTGAGCTCCCCTGGAACATTCCTGTTACATTTTCCAAGCCTGGGAAGGTTCAAGAAGGCAGGTAGAGACTCTCGGGGCATTGGCTGAATAGAACCTTGGAGATGATAAAGGCGGCCATTTAGAGAGGCATGGCACGCCACAGTGGAAAACAATCAGGAAGAGTGAAGATGATTTCAGGAACAGCAAGAGAAAGAGCTGTGCTTGGTTTCAGTAGCTGCTACTTTAGGAGGCCATAACAGTAGAAAGGTGATTCATCTGACAGTACGGCTGTGGATCCTCCATCCATCCATCCAAGCCATCATTCTATCTATTTTCTAAATTTTGAGCAGGGTCACGGTGGAGCTGGAGCGTATCCCAGCATGCAAAGGGTACAAATCACGAATAATCCCTGGAGTAATTCATTGTTAGATAGACGTGCCCATTATTGGACTTTATTCTCGTTTGGTGTTGTGTGTCTAGGTCTCTCCATCTTGGTTCTCATTATGGTGTTATTCTTTATCTTGTTCCAAAGTGGCACCAATTACATTCAGCTTAGTGCAATATCCTACCTTATTATGTTTGCCTTCTTCTTCTTTTTCTAATACCATGATGATAATGATGCTGACACATTTTATTATCTTTGTATTAATATCAGAAATCTACAAAACATCATCATGAGTGCCAGTTTGCAGGTCAGGCTGTTGTGAAATCGTCATTCATTCTTAAATGTGAGCTCTCACTTCTCACTGGGAATGGGTGTAGGACTCTTCATCACTACTTTTAATCTCCCAGTCTGAAGTTGCACAAATTCTTACTTGGGTGCAACTTTTAGTGAAGCCCCCAGGAGTAATTCTGAGACACTTGAGAACTACAGGCCCAGATCTGGGGGGTCCTTCAAGGTGGCCGTGTTGTTGCCAATCCCAGGTCCGGGCTGAGCGGTAACTGCTGCACCTTCCACAGGGGAGTCAGAGTCAGGAGAGGAGGAGGAGGAGGATGAAGACACTCAAGCAGGGAAAGAATGAAGGAGGAAAGAAGAAGAAAAGGAAAGACCAAAAGTCATGTGTTGAGGAAGGTACAGAATTTCTTAACATAAAAGGTCTCTTGTGTGTGAGGGGTGGCACAGCGGCACAGTGGTAGCACTGCTGCCTTATAGTAAGGAGACCAGAGTTCATATGTCGTGACCTCCCTGTGTGCAGTTGGCATGTGGGTTTCCTTTCGGCTCTCTGGTTTCCTCCCACTGTCCACAGACATTGAGGTTAGGTGAACTGGTGACGGTGAATTGGCCATACTGTGCGTTTGGTGTGTGTGTGTGGATGGACTGGCGCCCCATCCAGGGTTTGTTCCTGCCTTATGCCCTGTGCTACCTGGGATAGGCTCCAGCCTCCCCTCCACGCCCCTGGTCTGGATTAATGACTCTTGTATGTGAGACTTGTGTATTTCTAGCTGTGTCGAGGGTCTGGGGCTTTGATATGCCCCCTAGTGGCCATGCCGGGCTGTTTTAAACTGCTGAAGAGGTGTCAGTGCTTCATCTTTTTGTCCGCTGTGTGTTTTCATAATTATTTTGGACAGATTTGCAAGGTTTTGTTTGTAAGGAATTACTGATGTAGGGGAAAACATGGAAAAAGAATATTTATTTATTATACATGTGTGTCTTATTTTGAGTCCAGTTCATATTTATACAGTATTTCAAAATGACCCAAGAGTACTGCAAGTTTCAGTACCTTTGAGGTGGGCTTCAAATATGATTTAGTCTCTAAAAGGTTAAAAGGTTTGGAAAATTCAGAAGCAAAGAAAATGTTTGAATTATATCCATCCATTTTCCAACCTGTTGAATCTGAACACAGGGGTCTGCTGGAGCCAGTCGCAGCCAACACAGGGCGCAAGGCAGGAACCAATCCTGGGCAGGGCACCAACCCACAGCAGGACACACACACACCCACATACCAAGCGGGGAGAACATGCAAACTCCACGCAGGGAGGACCCGGGAAGCGAACCCGGGTCTCCTAACTGTGAGGCAGAAGCCCTACCACTGCGCCACCGTGCTGCCCTTGAATTATATATATATATATATATATATATATTGTAATGGATGGCCGGGGCCCATGCATGGCTGGGACGCCCCTGCACCATATGTTCCAGGAGGACAAGGATGGGAAACCCAGTATCTCTCCCTGGACACTAGATGGCAGCCTCCCTGGGTTGCAGCGGTGCCATGGACTCCCCCAGGGCTTCATGGGGGTTGGAGTTCTGTGGCAGCCCTGTTGGGTTTCGCAGGCAGTGCCAGGGGATGCTGCAGCAGGAGCTGCTGGCCCCTTTTGGGCATTGGTTTCACCAGACCCGGAAGTGCAGCCGGATGTCGGCAATCAAGCAGCTAGAGCACTTCCGGGTACCCAATAATGGGAGCCAGCGACCACCACTCAGTGGCCAGAGTCGGGTGGAGGAGGACAAGGATGCCTGAAAGAAGAGTATTAGTGGTTGTGTTGGTACTTTGGGACTGTGTTGTGGCTGGGGGAATTACGGGGAAGATGTGCCCTCCAGTTGAAAAAAAAAAAATATTTGTTTTATTTTTATATGTGCCCCCGTGTGAATCTGTGTCGGGTTGGGCGCTATATAGCCCCTTTTCTTACAATATAACGCATGTATATATCATTTAGTTATGTAAACGTTTAATTCATTACCTCCGTAGGTTCTCTATTTTGGTAAGATTTCTATTTGCGTTGATTCAGTTCTCTTTTGTTTGTCTGTTTATGTAATGCTTTGTAAAAAGTGAGTAGAAACAATTTAACAAAGAATAACGCTCTACAGTGGATGCAGAAACCATTCAGACCCTTTTCACTTTCCGCACAATTCATTGTCTCGTACATTTCATTTTAATTGGACACATTTGCCATTTTCGCTCATCAATCGACACTCAATATCACAGAATCACAAAGTGACAACGCGGCCTCAGCAAGGCTTACAAATTTATTAGAAAGCAAAAAGCTGAAAACTCTCAGACCCTTAATTCAGTGCTTTGTAGAATCCCCGTTGGCAGCAATTCGTACTTCGAGTCCTCTTGGGGAAGTCTCTACCACCTTAGCACTCCTGAATTTGGGCAGTTTCTCCCATTCTTCCTGGCAGCTCCATTAGACTGGATCGGAGGCGTCTCTAAACTTCAGGCCACTCGAGGACACTCGGAGACTCAGAGTCCCAAAGCCACTCCAGTGCTGTCTGCTGTGGGACATTGTCGTGCTGAAAGGTGACCCATCGCTCCAGTCTGAGGTGACATGCACTCCGGTGCAGGTTTTCTTCGAGGTCCTCTCTGTACTTGGCTACATTCATACTTCCCTCAGTTCTCACCCGTCTCCCTGTCCCTGCCACCAGGAAGGACCTCCATTACATGATAATGACCATATGTCAATGTAGGGATGGTATCAGGTAGGTGATGAACCGTGCCAGGTCTTCACCAGACGTGGCATTTGCTGCTCTGCCCATTTCATGCTCATCTCAGCTCTCACAGGTCTGCAACGAGTGGCCTCCATCCATCCCTTCCACCATAAACCGGATGGTGGTCCTTCTGACAGGTTCTTCCACCACAGCAGAGGACCTCTAAATATGAATAACCAAGCAAGAAGTTCTTATTGGTGTTTAGTTTTCTTTTTCAAAGTATTTGTATCTTTCTCAAGCTGAAGGAGCTAATTATTTCACTACAATTTGCAACATAATTGTAGGTGAGAAATAAAATTTGATATGATTTGGTCTCTTGGTCACCTCCCTGTCCAGTGCTCTTCTTGCCTGATGTGGGCAGGAGATGAGAACATAAAACCTTAGTGACCCCCTATAATTAGAAGAGCTGAAATCACGAAATACACGTGACGAGTTGCGGATGCGTCTTTTCAGACCAGAGCTCAAAATCGAACTGATTACAAAATGGCCGAACTGACAGCTTCATTTAAAAGAATCGTAAGAGATCAGATGGAGCTGGGGCACCACCCTGGTGACCCCTTTGTAATAGACGTTTGAAAATAAAAACAAAGAAAAACACGCAGAGACGTCTTCTCAGACGCAGGTTCTAAATTGAATCCGTCAATCTTCAGGTCTCCAGAGGGAGGATGGGTAAAGGCATTAATACACAGCGCCAACCCCTGGAGCGGAGGGGAATTATAAGTACCAGAGACCTTAAGCTTCCAGAGGATTGCTGATCAATGTCCACTAAAAACATTGTAAGAGATCAGACAGACCACAATAAACAGTTGGTGCCCCACCCTGGTGACCCCTTTATAAGTGACCTTTGAAAAAACAAAGAGAAACACACAGCAGTTGGGGAGACTTCTTCTCAGACTCGGGTTCTCAATTGAATTTGATTCAAGATGGCGGATCTTTCCGTTCTTAGGTCCTTCCTTCTGGTGGGAAGAGGTAGGTCCAGGTGGGTGGACAATGTAAGTGAAGTCAGTGGTGGAACAGCCATCAGTCTTCCAGTCTGCAGAGGTAGGATGGGTAAAGGTGTTAATACACAGTGCCAACGTCTGGAGTGGAGGGGAATTACAAGCACCAGAGCCCTTAAGCTACCAGAAGACTGCTGATCAACGTCCAATCAAAATATTAGAAGAGATCAGGCAGACCATGATAAAGAGTTTGGGCACCACCCTGGTCACCCCTTTATAACTGAAGTTTGAAAAAAACAAAGAAAACACGCAACAATTGTAGAGACGTCTTCTCAGATGCAAGTTCTCAATTGAACTGATTCAAGATGGTGGATCTTTATGGTCTTAGGTCTTTTCTTCCAGCAGGAAGAGGGAGGGTCCACATGGGCGGGCACTGGCAGTGACACCAGTGATAGTACAGCTGTCAATCTTCAGGTCTCCAGAGGGAGGATGGGTAAAGGTATTAATACACAGCACCAACCCCTGGAGTGGAGGGGAATTACAAGTACCAGAGACCTTAAGCTTCGAGAAGATTGCTGATCAACGTCCATTAAAAACATTGTAAGAGATCAGACAGACCACAATAAACAGTTGGGGTCCCACCCTGGTGACCCCTTTATAAGTGACCTTTGAAAAAACAAAGAGAAACACACAGCAGTTGGGGAGACTTCTTCTCAGACTCGGGATCTCAATTGAATTTGATTCAAGATGGCGGATCTTTCCGTTCTTAGGTCCTTCCTTCTGGCGGGAAGAGGCAGGTCCAGGTGGGTGGACAATGTAAGTGAAGTCAGTGGTGGAACAGCCATCAGTCTTCCAGTCTGCAGAGGTAGGATGGGTAAAGGTGTTAATACATAGCGCCAACGTCTGGAGTGGAGGGGAATTACAAGCACCAGAGCCCTTAAGCTACCAGAAGACTGCTGATCAACGTCCAATCAAAATATTAGAAGAGATCAGACAGACCATGATAAAGAGTTTGGGCCCCACCCTGGTCACCCCTTTATAACTGAAGTTTGAAAAAAACAAAGAAAACATGCAACAATTGTAGAGACGTCTTCTCAGATGCGAGTTCTCAATTGAACTGATTCAAGATGGCGGATCTTTATGGTTAGGGAGCATGTACTAGTACAGCGCCCACCACACGACAAAACAGCTCGGGATCCCGGTTTGCAACACCCCCAGGGAGACACGTGGTCCCGTCCCACCCTCCGGAAATGACCCTCTATCTGCCAGGTGTTACGTGGGCATCCCCTTGGCCTGGTCCAGCCACTCAGGTCCTCAACAATGAAGGTCCTGTGAGCCAGATCACCCTCGGGGTATCATGCCACATGGCCGTAGTGCTGTAACTGACGCTCCCTCACCATGCAGGTCATGTGCCTCATTCAGGACTCCATGAACAACACAAAGTCAAACCAGCGAGACCCAAGGATTCTTTGAATACAAACAGCACTGAAGGAGTCCAGTCTTCATCTCAAGTCACTGGATAGCGTCTATGTCTCACAAACTGGAAGCACCAGGACTCTAAAGACTTGGACCGTTGTCCTTTTGTAAAGATATTGGGAATGCCACACACCTCTTTCCAGTGACCTCATGACCCCCAATGCTCTCCCGATCCGTCTACTGACTTCATAGGAAGAGTCACCAGAGATGCGCTGTAATGTCACACATGATCTTGTGCTCTCAGTTCCAAAGCATAGCCGGATGCTCTTGAATGCAGGAGGCGGGGTCTCGACACGTTAGGTGTCAGCTGCTCTACCAGCCAATGAAGTCCTGTACCATCCTGATTGCGTATGTATGAGGCTGATTAGCATGTTCCATACATGGGTGTCTCAGGGTGGTGTTGGAGGCGCTTTCACTTACGCATATTTAGAAGGGGATTGTGATATATAAATCGTTAATTGCATAGAAATTTGCATACACCCGTTTTTTATAAATCAGATTTTTTTTTTATTGGCATGCAAATGTTTTTTTTTTTGCAGTGGGCCTACTTTCACACTCGATCAGGTCAGGTCAGGTTGAGGAGTGTGTACCGGTACCACATGACGAAACAGCTTGGGATCCTGGATGGCAACCCCTGAGGCAGACATGCGGTCCAGTCCCACCCTCTGTCTGCCACCGCCAGGTGTTATGTGGGCGTCCCCTTGGCCTGGTCAAGCCACTCAGGTCCTCAACAATGAGCCGGATCACCCTTAGGTAATGGCGCCACGTGGCCGTAGTGCCGTAACTGACGCTCCCTCACAATGCAGGTCATGTGCCTCATTCGGGACTCCATGAGCAACACAAAGTCAAACCAGCGGGACCCAAGAATTCTCGGAAGAGACACAAATGATGGAGTCCAGTCTTCATCTCAGGTCACTGGATAGCGTCCATGTCTCACAAACAGGGAGCACCAGGACTCTAAAGACTTGGACCTTTGTCCTTTTGCTGAGATATCAGGAGCGCCACCCACCCCATTCCAGTGACCTCATGACCCCCCCCCATGCTTGCCCAATCTGTCTACTGACTTCATAAGAAGTGTCACCAGACACATGAATGTCACTGCTGAGGTAAGTTAACCTCTCGACAAGGTCGACACTTTCTCCGCAGACAGACACACTGCTGATGGCCGTGCCCAAGAGGTCATTAAAGGCCTGGCTCTTTGGTTTTTATCAGGACCCTTGCAAGCCCAGACCCTCAGACTCCTCGCTCTGTCTCTCGAGAGCCCCCGATCAGAGCCTCCATTGACTCCGTGAAGATCACAGCATCGTCAGCAAAGTCAAGATTAGTGAATTTCCCCACAGCCGCTGGACCCCACGACTTTGCCCAACACCCAATCCGTGTAAGCACTGGGCAGAGCAGGAGCAGAACAGACTGGGAAACAAACGCAGAGGGTCTTCCTCCACCCTGCACAGCACTCACAGTACCAAAATGGCCAATTTGTCCCTTTAAAATGAAATCCACAACACAATAAAGTGTGCAGTAGGTGAAGGGCTCGGAGTGCTTTCTGAATCGGCTGCCTGCCTGTTGGGTAAGAGCTGAAGTGCCTCCGTGTCATTAATATGCCAGTAGGACCTTCTTTTATGTTCTTTATTATAATGGAAAAACACCTGGTGGTTCCCGGTGTTAGTCGAAAAGTGGTATAATATTAAGTTATGGAGCTCAAAAAAATATTTTTTTTGTCTTTGATTGATTCCCAAAGCACCTCATTATTCCGGTGTATCCATAGCAACAAAAGCACAATCCACTTACTGAGTGAAAAAAAAAGGAAAAAAACGGTTTCATTGGAAAATAAAGTCTAAAGGACGGTGTAAAAATAAAGTTACCCTTCAGGATGGCAACGTTACCCCCAAGTGTCTGCCACCTTTCTAACTTCGAATGATCTGCAGAAAGACAGAAAGACACCTTGGCGACGTCTCTCAGAAGAGATCAGTGAAAGCCGGCACAGTGTTAATTATTGCCATTGGGTTGAGACCCCCCCACCACCACGTACGATAAGTGTCCACGTCACACACTGAGGGGCTGAGCTGGCAGAGAAGGCGGCCAATGCAGTCAGGTAAGGTCACTCATAATGAGGCAAAACAGAAAACGTATTGAAGAGCCAGTCATAAGGAAGAAAACTCAATGGAGTGAAAACAGAAAACGGACTTTGACGCCAGAAGGCCGAAGCGTCATTTGTGTGAGGGGACAACTACAATGCAAGCTTGTGACATCAATGTCACCTTATTATTAGTATTCTGTTGTATGTCATTTAATTTCATTTGAATGTTACTAACCTGTCATTTTTCTGGATGCCATTATGTTGCTATTATGCATGCGTGTGCACATAGGGGGCAGCTTAAGGGTCTCTGGTGCTTGTAGTTTCCCTCCACTCCAGAAGTTGGCGCTGTGTGCTGATGCCTTTACCTATCCTCCCTCTTCAGACCAGAAGACTGACGGCTTTGCCACCACTGACATCCGCCCACCTGGACCCGCCTCTTGTCAGTTATAAAGGGGTCACCAGGGTGGTGCCCGAAATCTTTATCATGGTCTGTCTGATGTTTTTAATGGACACTGATCAGCAATCTTCTGGAAGCGTAAGGTCTCTGGTGCTTGTAATTCCCCTCCGCTCCAGAAGCTGGCGCTCTGTGCTGATGCCTTTACCCATCCTCTGAGAAGACATCTCTCCAAATGCTGCATGTTTTTCTTTGTTGTTTCAATTTTCACTTATAAAGGGGTCACCAGGGTGGGGCCTGAGTCCTTTCTTGTGGTCTGTCTGATCACTTCTGGTTTCCGCCCACCTGGACCCGCCTCTTTTTGCCGGAAGGAAAGACCTAAGAGTGGAAAGATCCGCCATCTTGAATCGGTTCAATTGAGAACACATGTCTGAGAAGACGTCTCTGCAATTGCTACATATTTTTTTTTTTTTGTTTTTACAAACTTCATTTTTATAGGGGACACCATGTTGGGGCCCCAACTGTTCATCGTGGTCTCTCTGATCTCTTATAATGTTTTTAATGGATGTTGATCAGAAGTCTTCTAGTAGCTTAAGGACTCTGGTGGTTGTAATTCCCCTCCGCTCCAGGGGCTGGTGCTGTGTGCTGATGCCTTTACCCATCCTCCCTCTGCAGTCCCGAAGACTGATGGCTTTACTATAACTGACGTCGCTACCGGTGTCCACCCACCTGAATCCACCTCTTGTCAGTTATAAAGGGGTCACCAGGGTGGGGCCTGAACTCTTTATTGTGGTCTGTCTGATCTCTTCTAATGTGTTTAATGGACACTAATCAGTAATCTTCTAGTAGCTTAAGGTCTCTGGTGCTTGTTATTCCCCTACACTCCAGGGGCTGGCGCTGTGTATTAATGTCTTTGCCCATCCTTCCTCTGTACACTAGAAGACTGACGCCTGTACCACCATTGATGTCACTGCTAATGTCCTCCCACCTGGCCCCTCCTCCTCCTGCAGGAAGGAAAGACCTAAGAGCGGAAAGATCCGCCATCTTCAATCAGTTCAATTTAGAACTTGCATCTGAGAAGACTCTGCAATTATTGTGCTTTTCTTTGTTTTTTCAAATTCCATCTATTAAGGGGTCACCAGGGTGGGGTCCCAACTGTTTATCATGGTCTCTCTGATCTTTCACAATGTTTTTAATGGACACGGATCAGCAGTCTTTGGAAGCTTAAGGGTTCTGATGCTTGTAATTCTCCTCCACTCCCATCCTCTCTGTCATCACTGGCATCACTTATGGTGTCCGGCCAATTGACCCTCCTCTCCCTGCTGGCAGGAAAAACCTAATAGCAGAAAGATCCGCCATCTTGAATCAGTTTAATTGGTAACCCGAGTCTGAGAAGACATCTCTGCTACTGTTACGTGTTTTTCTTTGTCTTTACAAAGGTCACTTATAAAGGGGTCACCAGGGTGGGGACCGAACTCTTTATTGTTGTCTCTCTGATCTCTTACAATGTTTTCATGGACACTGATCAGCAATCTTCTGGAAGCTTAAGGACTCTGGTGCTTGTAATTCCCCTCCACTCCAGAGGTTGGCACTGTGTATTTTCCCATCTTCCCTCTGAAGACTAGAAGACTGACAGCTGTACCATCACTGGCATCATTACCAGTGCCTGCCAATGTGGTCCCGTCCTGTCCCTGCTGGCAGGAAAGACCTAAGACCAGAAAGATCCGCCATCTTGAATCAGTTTAATTGATAACCC
>JANRMT010062837.1:97480925-97503345 GCA_026402145.1 Polypterus bichir lapradei
TCTCCATTTCTCCATCTCTACATCCATCCACCCCTCTGTCTTTCCATTTGTATGTCCCTTCATTCATTCATCTATCCATCCACCTCTCCATTTATCTCTCTGTCCATTCATCAATCTTTCTATCTATCCATCCATCCATTCATCCACCTCTTTGACTTCCCATCCATCCATCCATCCATCCATCTGCCAATCCTCCCCTCTTTCCATCTGTCTATCCACCCATCCATCCTTCCATCCATCCATCTGTCCAATTGTCCATCAATCCACCCATCCATCTGTCCAATTGTCTATCAATCCACCCATCCATCTTTATATCCATCCATCCATCCCCCGACCATCTGTTCGTCCATCCATTTATCCATCCATCTCTCCATTTGTACATCTTTTCTTCCATCCACCCCTCTGTCTTTCCATTTGTCCATCCATCCATCCATCCATCCATCCATCCATTCATCTATCCATTCATCTCTCCATTTATCTGTCTGTCCGTTCATTCATTTATCTATCCATCCATCCATCCATTCATCCACCTCTTTGTCCATCCATCTATTCATCTACCAATCCACCTCTCTTTCCATCCATCCATCTGCTCAGTTGTCAATCCATCCACCCCTCCATCTTTCCATCATCCATCCATCCATCCACCCCTCCATCTTTCCATCCATCCTCTGTCTAACCTGCTTATCCCGTGAAGCTCCCTAAGCCCTCACTACGTGTCACACTCCCCTCAAACCTCTCCCAGCTGGCAGAGCTGTGGGCCACTGGTCCCTTATTGTATGTTATGGCTGATCATGGAGGTGCCACAAGTTTTTTGCCTTAAAGGGTTCAGATCTTTTGCACACATGAAATCAGAGTGTTTATTATTTTTCCACTATTGCCGTGTTGATAGTTTAAGTTTTTTTTTTGCCGTGTTTTTGTCTTTTATGCTCCAAAAGTTATTTTTATTATTGCGGTTATTGCTGGATTATGAATGATGATGTCGCCTATACAGTGGATTCAGAAAGGATTCACTTCCTGCACAATGTTTTGTGTGTTGGACACGTCTGCCATTTTTGCACTCAACCTCTAATGACAAAGTGAAGACGTGTTCACAGAAAGGTTTACAAATTCATTAAAAACCCAAAACTGAAATCTCTCCTTCTTAGAAGCATTCAGACCCTTAACTGAGTATTTTGCAGAAGCCCCTCTAGCAGCAATTCCAGCTCCGAGTCTCTACTAGCTTTGCACACCTGGATCTGAGCTGTTTACGCGTCCCATTGTTCCTCTGAAGGTCCAGTCGACGGGATGGCAAGTGTCTGTGAAGGGCCACCGTGTTCAGTCCGGGCTTTGGCTGGGCCACTCAAGGACACTCAGAGACCTGAGTGTCCTGAAGCCACCCCAGCATTGGGTCATTGTCATATACTAAAAAGTGAACTGTCACCCCAGTCTGAGGTGGTGTAGCAGGTTTTCTTCAAGGACCCCGTCTGTATTCAGCTGCTTACATTCTCCGCTCAGTTCTCACCAGTCTCCGCGTCCCTGTCGTTGAGAAGCATAGTGTGATGCCACCACTACCGCCGCCGCCGCCAGGCTTCATCACAGAGACGGTATTAGTCAAGTGATAAGCGCAGCCTGGTTTCCTCCCGATGTGATGCTAATTTTGTTTTTATCGCTTAAGAGAATCTTATTTCTCACAGCCTGAGAGCCAATTTGGTGCTTTCATCTTTACAAACTTCAAGTAAGCTTCAAGGAGGAGAGGCTTCACTCTGGCCCCTCTGCCATTAAGTCCAGATCTGTGTGTGGAGTGTTGCAGTGATGGCTGCCCTTCTTCACGTTTCTCGTATTTCCACCCAACTTCTCTGGAGTTCAGCCATTCTTGGTCACCTCTCTCTCTCTTAAGAAGACTGGTGGTTGTATCAAACTTCTTCCATTTCAGAATTATGGAGGCCACCTGTGCTCTTGGGAACTTTTGGTGCTGCAGGAATGGGTTTTGTCATCTACTTCAAATATCTGAGCCTCGACCCAAGCCATGAGTGGTTAATCATGGAGTCCTGAATGAGGCACATGACCTGCATTGTGAGGGAGCCGCCATGTGGCATGATTACCCGAGGGTGATCCGGCTCAGAGGATCCTCATTGTCCAAGCGGCTGGACCAGGCCAAGGGGACGCCGCCATAACACCCAGCTGTGGCAGACAGAGGGTCATTTCCGGAGGGTGGGACTGGACTGCGTGTCTGCCTTTGCCAACCAGGATCCTGAACTTTTTTGTCGTGTGGTGGATGCAGAAACACGCTGTACCAGTGCAGGCTCCCCAATCTGACCTGACCTGTCCTTTTGTTTGGTTGGCCCACTCAAGGACGCTCACAGACTTGTCACAAAGGCACTCCACTGTTGTTCTGGCTGTATGCTTCACGTCATTGGCATGCTGTGAGGTGAACCGTCACTCCCAGTCCAAGGTGGCCTGCACTCTGAGCAGGTTCTCAGAGACGGGTTGTCACCCATCTCTTTGTTCCTACCACTGAGAAAGGCCACCAAAGCTTAATGCTGCCAACCACCATGCCAATGAGCAGTTCCTGGTCTTTATTAGACGTAGCGTTTGAAGTTCTGCCCAAGGAGTTTCAGGACCAGGCCAAGGGGACGCCCATATAACACCTCTCTGTAATATTTTGCTTGTTAATGTTCCATAATCAGCCAATGTAGACCACCAAATTCCTGCCAATTGCCTCTGAGTTACATCCAAACTCCATGTAAAATGAAAACATATGGAAATACTAGCCAGAAATGATTTGTGTTCAGGATACTCTAAGGCATGGGTGTCGAACTCCGGTCATTTCCAGAGGGTGGGACTGTGGACCGTGTGTCTGCCTGGGGGATTGCCAAGCAGGATCCTGAGCCGCTGTACCAGTGCATGCTCCCCGACCTGACCTGACCTCCTTCCACCTCATGACTTGGCTTTTGCTCAACTGGCGGTCCTTCCATAGACAGCTGTGTGCCTTCCATTTCTATTTTGGACTGATGTCTGTCAAGGCTTGCAAAACCAAGTCTTCCATTCTGACAGTCAATTTCAAGTATACGGGTGGCGGCCCCCAACTCTTTTTTCTGGGTGGTCCGAGTCCTTTCACAACAGGAAGTACAAAACCAGACAAGAGGCGAGAAAGTCACCTCGAAAATGACGGACCGCTGGTGAGCAGACATTCACACACAATGGAGTACCGAGGAAGGGCACTGAAGGTGCACGTAGGATAAAAGAGAGATCAAAATATTTTTGAATTATTCTATTACCAGTCAGCTACAGTGACTATTTCCTAATAAATAGCAATTTGAATAGATAAGTTAGCAAATAATAAATACGCACAGAAAGAAATTTTCAATGAGAAATTCTACATAAAGATGAAAGAAAGATCTCCACACAGCCCTCTCGGATTAACAAAGAGATGATGCAGCATCCACTTCTTAAATAACTGCACACCTTTTCTCCTTCGTGGGAAAAGCTTATCTGCATTTTACGATTATCTCGTAATAAGAAGGATTTTGCCGGCTGACGTTCACCCATCTTGGAAATCAAATCTGCAATTGCTCAGGCGTATTGCCCGACTGCCTTCCTTTTTATCAGCTGTGTGCCTTTCCTATTCAGTCCAGTCAGTTGAATGGACCCCAGGGGGCCACCAAACATCTCATCGAGATGGACCTCGTGGCTTGGTTTGTGCTCAGCTGTCGGACCCACAGTAGTCGGGCGTGTGCCTTTCCTAATCGGTCCAATCCAACGAACTGACCACAGGTGGGCTCTAAACATCTCAGCGACAAACTGCAGGCTGCGATGCACCTGAGAGAGAACTTCTCGCAGCAAAGGGTCTGAATGCTTCTTTGTTTTGTTTTGTTTTTTTTTAAATAAATTTACAAATAATCCTAATATCCTGTTTTTACATCATCCATCTGGAGTACTAATTTTGCCTTCTTATTCTTTCGGCTGCTCTCGTTAGGGGTCGCCACAGCGGATCATCTTCTACCATATATTCTTGTCCTCATCATCTTGCTCTGTCACACCCATCACCTGCATGTCCTCTCTCACCTATAAACCTTGCTCTTAGGCCTTAATAATAATAATAATAATAATAATAATAATAATAACAATAATTATAATAATAATAATCTTTTTTTGTGGTGGGCCTTCTCTTAGGCCTTCCTCCTCTCCTCTTACCTGGCAGCTCTATCCTTAGCACCCTTCTCTCAATATACCCAGCATCTCTCCTCTGCATATGTCCAAACCAATTTAATCTCGCCTCTCTGACTTTGTCTCCCAAACGTCCCACCTGAGCTGACCCTCTAATGTCCTCATTTCTAATCCTATCCATCCTTGTCACATATCTTAACATCTTTAGCTCTGTCTCCTGTGCCACCGTCTCCAGCCCGTATAACATAGCTGGTCTCACTACTGTCCTGTAGACCTTCCCTGTCACTCTTGCTGATACCCGTCTGTCACAAATTAATTTTGTCTGATGAGGGAAAAAAATGAATTTAAACAATTTTCACGCAAGGCAGTGACATAACAACATGTGATAAAGGGGGTCTGAAGACTTTCTGAGTCCACCGTATTCAAAGAAAAAGCACAAACGGTCAACAAAGGGGCCAAATAAAGTAAAAGGATTTGCCTAAAAAGTTAATCCAAGACAAATAACTCGCCAAACGATGAAATCTAGAAACTACAGGTGGGCCCTCGTGATTCTCAGGTCTGTGATTCATGGAGCTGCCAATTTAGGGGTTTGTCATCAATAATTAAATGGAACTTATTCTGTGAGTTTTATGATTTATAGTGGCAAACCGCAGACAATGCCAGAGCAGTGCTACCGAAATGGACTACAAATCCCAGCAGCCCTGGGAGTACTGCGCCAGCTCAGCAGCTTCATCTGCAAAATGAAACAAGATGAGGAAAAGTTTTGAAAAATGAGCAGAACTGCAATTGGTTTGATCTTTTGTGCATCACTGCTTCGCTGAACAATTGGAATACAATTACACCCATCGGATTACCGTTTTCTCTGATTTTTGTGTTTTGTCCTGTGCCTGCTTCTTCGTGTGATTGAATTTGGGTTGGAAAATGTCTTCGTCTGTGGAGCGCTTCCATCGTCTACGAATCTTCACTTACATCGGCATCACGGTAGGACAAATCTTTATATATACTTTCAGGAGGCTGATCACAGTCGGACTTCATTTCATAACCTGACCACCATTGTCAGCATCTGTGAGACCGGACTGTGTCGTGAGGATATCATGAGGTTATTAGAAATGAACTTGATGCATTAAGATTAAAAGTCAAGACGGAGTTAAAGAATTTAGGGGTAACTATTGACTCTGACCTGAATTTTAAATCACATATTAATCAGATCACTAGGACAGAATTTTTTCACTTAAGAAATATAACAAAAGTTAGCCCTTTTATAACATTGCAAGATGTTAAAAAATTAGTTCACGCTTTTGTTTTCAGTCGGCTAGATTACTGTAACGCACTCCTCTCAGGACCACCCAAAAAAAGACATCAATCGATTGCAACGAGTGCAGAATCGAACTGCTAGAATCTTAACTAGGAAAAGAAAATCCGAGCACATCACCCCAGTCTGAGCGTCACTACACTGGTTGCCTGTGTCATTCAGAATTGACTTTAAAATACTGCTTATGGTTTACAAAGCCTTCAATAATCTCGCTCCATCTTATATATCGGAATGTCTGACATCTTACAGTCCAAATCGTAACCTTAGATCTTCAAATGAGTGTCTGCTTAGAATTCCAAGAGCTAAACTTAAAAGAAGTGGTGAGGCGGGCGGGCGGCCTTCTGCTGTTAGTCACCTCAAATCTGGAATAGCTGAACGATAGAAAGTCACCAGGCTAATACAGTGGAGCACTTTAAAACACTGCTGAAGACACATGACTTTAACATGGCTTTCTCATAACTTCATCTTAGTTTAATCCTGATGCTCTGTATATTCAATTAATTATCATTATTATTCATGATGGCTCCAAAATCCGTACCAACCCCTACTCTCTCTTCTGTTCTTTTTTTGGTTTTCTGTGGTGGCGCCCTGCACCACCACCACCTAATCAAAGCACCATGATGTCCCTACATCGATGGATTAAAGGCCAGAAGTCCATCTGACCGTCATCATCAAGTCCTTCCATGTGAACCCTGAATACAATGAGGACTGATTGAGGTCATTGATGTTAGGTAGAATGCCTAGAGGGGGTCGAGTGGTCTCGTGGCCCCCTGCAGATTTTATTTTTTTCTCCAGCCGTGAGTGTTTATTGTTTTTTCTGTCCTCCCTGGCCATCGGACCTTACTTTTATTCTATGTCAATTAGTGTTCCCTAATTTTAATTATTTATTTTGTCTTTTTTCTCTTTCTTCCTCATGTAAAGCACATTGAGCTCCATTTTTTGTATGAAAATGTGCTCTTGAAATAAATGTTGTTGTTGTGTTTATCGATTTGTGGTTAGTGTTTTGTTGGATTTCTTTTGCATCTGTAATATTAATCATTTTTATGATTTAGTAACATAATTATAAAGGCAAAAATGTATTAGAAGTTATATATTACTTGCTGCATGTGGTCTTCAGGACAAAAAACAACCCAAAGAGCCCCTAGCAGTTTTACTATATTGGGGAATTTGGAGAAGTGTCAGCTAACGCTTAAGAATGACCACCCAGTGCAGGGGATGTGGACAGAGGTGGGTTACATTTACTTGAGTAACTTTCTTAAAAAATTGTACTTCTATGAGTAGTTTTACTGCGCCATACTTTTTACTTTTAATTGCCTACATTTGTGGAGAAGAAATGCTACTTTTACTCCGCTACATTGGGCAACACTTGATTCGTTACTTTTTGCCATTTACACATTATATACGCTATATTTTAGTCAGAGAGAAGTCGCCAGTGGATCTACTGCATGACTGTTTAACTAATCAGACGTAGCAACAATAATCACATGACTCCGTTTCACCAATCAGACGTAGCAACAATAATCACATGACTCCGTTTCACCAATCAGATGTAGCAACAATAATCACATGACTCCGTTTCACCAAACAGATGTAGCAACAATAATCACATGACTCCGTTTCACCAATCAGATGTAGCAAAAATAATCACATGACTCCGTTTCACCAATCAGACGTAGTAACAATAATCACATGACTCCGTTTCACCAATCAGACGTAGCAACAATAATCACATGACTCCGTTTCACCAATCAGATGTAGCAACAATAATCACATGACTCCGTTTCACCAAACAGATGTAGCAACAATAATCACATGACTCCGTTTCACCAATCAGACGTAGCAACAATAATCACATGACTCCGTTTCACCAATCAGACGTAGTAACAATAATCACGACTCTGTTTCACCAAACAAATGTAGCAACAACAATCACATGACTCCGTTTCACCAATCAGACGTAGCAACAATAATCACATGACTCAGTTTCACAAATCAGATGTAGCAACAATAATCACATGACTCCGTTTCACCAATCAGATGTAGCAACAATAATCACATGACTCCGTTTCACCAATCAGACGTAGTAACAATAATCATGACTCTGTTTCACCAAACAGATGTAGCAACAATAATCACATGACTCCGTTTCAGCAAACAGATGTAGCCACAATAATCACATGACTCCGTTTCAGCAAACAGATGCAGCCACAATAATCACATGACTCCGTTTCACCAATCAGATGTAGTAACAATAATCACATGACTCTGTTTCACCAATCAGACGTAGTAACGATAATCACATGACTCTGTTTCACCAAACAGATGTAGCAACAATAATCACATGACTCCATTTCACCAATCAGACGTAGTAACGATAATCACATGACTCCGTTTCACCAAACAGATGTAGCAACAATAATCACATGACTCTGTTTCACTAATCAGACGTAGCCATGCAGTCACATGACCACTCACAAACTTCCTGCGTCTGGAGCCTGTGAGAGACTTTTTAGTCATACAGAGCTCCTGATCACTGCTAAACGGTCACAGCTTCACTACAGGAACCTTGAGAGCCAACTCCTGCTGAAGCTTAACCATCACTTCACTGAGTGAAGAACAAGTACGTTTTAACCAACCACGCACAGACACAGACAGTTGAGGTAAAGTGAGACTTCTTGTACGTGCACAAGCTGCCTTGTTCTAATGTTATTTTCCATCAGCTGTGCTATTTGGAGGGTAAGTGAATATGCAGTATTATACTGTCAGTGTACAGGATATCTCGTCACTGTAAGTAGTTTGCACTGTTCAGACATACATGTTACCTACTGTAGGTATCGACTTTAAAAGCTTTGTTGTGAAAAACTGAGAATTGGAACTTTGTGTTATTTGTGCATCTTTATTTTGTAAAGATGTTATTTATTTTTACTCATTTTTTATTTTGTTATTTGGAAATACAGCAATCCCTCGCTATATCATGCTTCGACTTTTGCGGCTTCACTCTATCGTGGATTTTAAATGTAACCATATCTAAATATATAATGCAGATTTTTCACTGCTTCGCGGGTTTCTGCGGACAATGGGTCTTTTTACTTCTGGTACACACTTCCTCAGTTGGTTTGTCCAGTTGATTTCATACAAGGGACGCTATTGGCGGATGGCTGAGAAGCTACCCAATCAGAGCATGCAGTTAAGTTCCCGTGTGCTGACTGGCTCAGCGACGGGGCGGCGAATTCGATTCCGCTGCATTAACCAGGAAGTCTCGTCTCGCTCATTCAGTTTTGATAATATTATTTTGTTACTATGTAATTTTTTAAATATTGCTATATGTATTTATGCTTATGTATTTACATATTGCACATATACAGTATGCTGTTTGCCTTATTTTATGAGGGTACAACCCTCAAGAGGAGGAGCCACCATGAATGACATCACTACTGAAGAGTGTTGCTAGAAACATCGCCACACTCCCTGAGGGACAGTCCCACTTCTGTGTGGAGTTGAGATCTTAATGCCAGAGGTGAGTCTGTGGCAGAGATTTCCCTTTCTAAAAATTCTGCTTTTGCTTTAATGAGGGAAGATAACAGATTTTAAATGATTTTAAGGGGAATTAAGTGTCCACTGTGGTGGGCTGGCGCCCTGCCCAGGGTTTGTTTCCTGCCTTGCGCCCTGTGTTGGCTGGGATTGGCTCCAGCAGACCCCCATGACCCTGTAGTTAGGATATAACTGGTTGGATAATGGATGGATGGATGGATTAAGTGACCAGGTAATGTGGTAGACAGTAGGACTTTAGGGACCTTCAAAACTGGACTTGATGTTATTTTGGAGGATTTAAGTGGATGGGACCAACGAGCTTTGTTAGGCTGAGTAGCCCATTCTCGTCTAAATCTTTCTAATCTTGTAAATGCAAGATTCCAGGATAACAAAATGTGAAAAATGGATCTGAATGCTTTCTGAAGGCACTGTACATTTATAGCAGGGCTACAACATAATGGACTCCAATTCCCAGCTGCCCTTTGGCTATTGCCCGGATTGGACATCTGCAACTAGCGCAGGGGCCAGAAGGGCTGGCGGGAACTTTAAAAGAAAGCCAGCTAAACAGAGGAGGGAGCTATGTTGTTTCTCTGCCATCACTGTCGTCGTTTGCCCTTGTGGATATTATGTGGTTGTCCTGCATTATTGTCATGTTGGATTAAAAAATTTGTCTCGTGCCCGCCAGCATTGTCTTCGTCGGAGGGAGCGCCCCCACGCATCTCAACTCAAAACGCTTCAGAAATGGTAGGACGGACTTTATATTCACCTCTACAGTTCACAGGATCTAAAGAAGCTTCATTGGCAATGGGACTGATGGGACTGATTCATGGGCATTGTCGAAGGCGTTTGTTTATTGTTTGTTGTATTTGTTATCGGTGTAGTGAGAGGGGAGGGTTATTTGATTTTTTGTTGTTGTTTAAATTTAATTTCCAATGAATATATTAATCACTCATTTATTTGATTTATTGGATTTCGCGTCACTGTCTGGGAGTGAGTGCAGGTGGGGTCAAGACTAGGTGCAATCCTGGAATCCCCATCAAAAAAAAAATTACCATCCGTTTGACACTGTGATTCTGAGTGGCACCAGATGGCTAAACATTACGATGGGACTTCATCAGTGGCGTAGCCAGCTTACTGAAGGCCCCTGTGCAGCGCTCTGAGGTGGGCCTCTCCTGTCCAGCATAACTGTTAAACTACATCCTAGGGGCCGGCTGGGCAGTGGCATCCAGGACCGCGTCACTATCCAATCACACGCTGCTGACAAGCAAACCTGCTCTGTAAATGAATTTGTAATAAGTTTTTTAATCGTTTTATTAGGGCAGATGTAAGTTAGCAAAAATAAAATAAATTGTGGGAGGTGTGGGTAGTAGTATATAAAGATAGTAACATATTTTTACATTATTCATGTGACGTCCTTCAAAACTTCTTCCGTTCACGTCCGTTATGACACTCCAAAGGTCGCCAAATTTAGTAATGTGCACTCCTCTGTAAGGCGGACTAGGCCTTGTTGTGCCCCCGGACTCCCGAAGTCTAAATTTGTGTAAACTGCAGGCCTGCCGATTACGTAATGTCACCATGGATTGGACTGGAGTCGCTTGGCGATGGTGCAAACATGTCACTGAAACTGTGAATTATTAACACAATGAACTGTGCAAGTGATTTAAGTTATTGAGTTTTTTTAAATCTATACGGCTCCAGAGTGGGCCCCCCCCCCAGCTCGTAGGCCCTTGTGCTTTACACAATCTGCACCATCCATTGCTACGCCACAGGACTTCATGCTACCCTCTGGTGCCCTTTAGATCTCACACACATACGCCATTGTTATCCTATACTTTCTTGCTTTTCCCATTCCTCTTCCACAATGGGAAAATTGAAAGAAGCTCGAAAGATAACATCGACAAATAAAAACAATAAGCTTTATGCACCGTCAATAAATACAATGAAGCACCACACCAAATTAGCCTCCATCAGGCAGGCTACTCGCGCTCAGTTTAACCAAAAGCCCCTCAATGCGTTCTGACAATGTGAAGCAAGCCAATGTTTAACATACCAAATAAAGAATAATAGCAATAATAAAAAGCTTTCCAAAGAAGCAGTTACTGAGGTCACGATGACATAATTTGAACGCTGTCAAATTATTTTTTCATGATCTAATTGTAGGTTTCCAGCCCAATTGCTGGAGGCAGCAGCTCCATTAAACCTCACAAGAAGCTGACAGATAATGCGCGCGCTCCTTGTAATGGGATCGTTTTACAAACCTGCCAGCTCGAGAGCAGGTATAATTGAGCGATTAATGTCAAGAGGCATAGCTGAAGTGTCAGCTCTGCGGTGAGAATGTGCGCGGATTTAATTGTTCAATTAAAAAAAATAAATCAAATAGAGAAGCGGGAACAAAAAAAAAATAGTGGTATTTTAATGGGTTATTTATTTATTTTTTTTTAACAATATAAAGAGAACCTGCACTCAGTGGGCACTTTATTAAGTGTATCTCTAAAACAGCCAATCAGGTGGCTGCAGCTCAAACTGTTTTGCATACTAATACGGGTTAAGAGATTTCATTCGACCAAACCTTAGACGGTGATGTGATTGTGGATGGAGTCAGTGTGGCAGAACAGTGCATGGCATAACACTTAGGGGCATCTGAGGCACTCAATTGATCGAGTTCCGATGGTAGTTTCTAGAATCTTCTCAATACATTTCAGGGTTGTAGGGGCCAGAGGCTAATCGGCCAGGACTGGGCAATAGGCTGAAAACAGGCCTAAGGAAGGACATTACAGGGACCATTCTTACTCACACACACACACACACACACTCATATACAGTGACAACTTCCAATTAATATTTTCTAAATCAATAAATAACTTTTGTAATTAATCAGTCTGTGTTTGAGTATGATACTTTTCACGAAATGGGACTTTTCAAAGCTCTTCTGTTAGGAAAAGTGTTAGGGAATCACAGAAGTGAAAGGCAAACTCCATTACAGCAACCCAGAGGAAAATGTCAAAGGTTGATCTTTGATGGATTGTGAGCTTCATAAAGAGATTCTCGTTTGTTTCATTTAACGATCGGCTTTGTCGCAAATGTCCCTCCTAAAATTCCTTAAAGAAGTAGCTTTAGACAAAAAGGAGATGTGAGATACAACTGAGGTTAAAGGAGTCAAAATGGAGAATTTGGGTTGAAAAGCGTGTGATATTTTGTGAGATCTCTTTCTAGTGTTTTGATCTCTTTCTAGACTTCATATTTTTGACTTATTATTGGACTGATGCTTTTATCTAAGGTGACTTACAATATCTGAGATACGATTGGTTCCATTTCTTTTGTTTTTTCTAATTGGAGCACAGGCAGGTGAATTGACTTACTCATAGTTAGATGGTGTCAGCGGTGGGATTGAAACACGTGACTTCAGGGCTTGACGTTTAATATCACACTGCCTGCCTTCTTGCCTTCTTGTTCTTTTGGCTTCTCCCGGTAGGGGTTGCCACAGCGGATCATCTTCCTGTCCTTGTCATCTTGTTCTGTCACACTCATCACCTGCATGTCCTCTCTCACCACATCCATAAACCTCCTCTTAGGCCTTCCTCTTCTCCTCTTTCCTGGCAGCTCTATCCTTAGCATCCTTCTCCCAATATACCCAGCATCTCTCCACTGCACATGTCCAAACCAACACAATCTCGCCTCTCTGACTTTGTCTTCCAACCGTCCCACCTGAGCTGACCCTCCAATGTCCTCATTTCTAGTCCTGTCCATCTTCGCCACACCAATGCAAATCTTAACGTCTGTAATTCTGCCACCTCCCCTGTCTTATTGTACACAATTTTGATGATGGAGCACAGCAATATGAATGAGGGCAACTAATCGTATTATTCAGAAGCAAGGACTGCAGTTTTGTAATCGCAGTAAAGTGTTGTATTGCCACAAACAAATGTAAATACTTTTCATCATGTATTACTGAGCGCCTAATTCAAATACTTTCAAAATGCAAAAACAATATCAAGAGACTCCCTTTCTGGTCTCATTTTCATCTCTTCAAGACCCCATATCTTTACTTATTATTGGACTGATACCTCAATCCGAGGTGACTTACAACATCTGAATGAATCCAGCAGGGCGTGCTAGCTACCTTGTTGGAATAAGTTCTTTTTTTAATTACGGCATGTTGCATAACCCAAAACTATACAGATATAATATTAAAAGGCAATACCCCTCCCTTAGTGATACAGCGGTAATAAATCACATAAGAGAAATAACTAAATGATGATTTATGCAGTATAACAGACGAGGAAGCCATGACAAGACTGTTACCGAAGTGGGAGCTCAATGTATACTGTCTGCCATCTTCGTCGCTGCACTGGAAGGATTTTCAGGATCCATCCATCCATCCTCTTCCGCTTATCTGGGGTCGGGTCGCGGGGGTAGCAGCTTAAGCAGAGAGGCCCAGACCCAACTCACACTGCACCCAACCTCCTTGGCCCCTCCCATAGGTGGTGAGCCCATGGGAAGGAGGACCCACGTTACCTCTTCGGGCTGGGCATGGCCGAGCCCCATGGGTGCAGGCCCGGCCACCAGGCGCTCGCCATCGAGCCCCACCTCCAGGCCTGGCTCCAGAGGGGGGGCCCCGGTGATCCGCGTCCGGGCAAGGGAAAACGTCGTCCAAGGTTTTTGTTCTTCATCGGAGGTTTGTTGAACCGCTCTTTGTCTAATCCCTCACCTAGGACCAGTTTGCCTTGGGTGGCCCTACCAGGGGCATAAAGCCCCGGACAACATAGCTCCTAGGATCATTGGGACACGCAAACCCCTCCACCACGAGAAGGTGAGGATTTTCAGGATCGGATGACGTAATCTCCCATCCGTCCGTTGGCTTCAAAGGTGTGCCGGGCAATGTTCCAAGGCTTTATACTCTTTCTCCATGTGCAGGCCCCCACTTAGGTGAATCGTGCCATTCCAAACAAGGAAAAGAAGATCAAATGTCATGCTGACTCTGACATACAGAAATGGTGCACGTTGCCCATTTCGCTGTTGTCCTTGACTTGGCATGTCTTAAGATGCTTGCTTAGCAATTCTAAATACTGGACCCTGTTCAGGGGCAACTGGGCGACAAACAATTCGGGCGACAGACGACTCGGGCAACAGACAACTCGGGTGACAGACAACTCAGCGAAAAGACAACTTGGCGAAAAGACAACCCGGCGACTGACAACTCGGTGAAAAGGCAACCTGGGCGACAGACAACTCTGCGAAAGACAACTAGGTGAAAAGACAACTCGGCGACATCCTTTACCAGTTAGGTAATAGGTTCAAAGAGCAGAACGCTACTTTTTAATAAACTGTTTCCCGGAACTTGCATAGTGCAATACTGTCCTACCATCGGAGTCCAGAAGAATAGTCTTGGGAGACTCGCCTCTTCTTAAAGAGCATCTGTGAACTGGATTGGAGCCTGCATCATCCTCCTGTCACCATGCGGGTTCTTCTTCACATTACCAATTCCCTTTTGGGAGCCTCTTGAACCCGACACCGTGGGTAATGTAACTGGATGAGTTGGACAATGAGGACACCAAAACGAAGCAAGGAGAAATATATAAAGTGCAGAAGTGCTTTCATTTAAAACCAACAAAACAAATCCAAAGTGTTTCAAAAGAAAGTGCGGTGCTCCTAACGCCATTATTGAAATAATCCATTAAAAACAGTGAAAATGTGGAGGTTAAAATCCAATAAATAGTTCCATTAAAAATGAGGTTGAAACCATAGCTGGAAGCATTCCTTTAAACGCAAGACCCGGTGCCGCCTTCTGCTCCCATCTAGGCCATGCACCAGGGGAGTCGCCCTACCGGCAACTGACCTTCTCCTGTTGGCCTGGAAGCTTCCCGATCCCTGGCTTCGTTTAGCTCCTCCGGACCGAGACTTGGGTTCTCCAGCCACCAGGGGGCTCATGCTGAGGCTTCTATCTCCCAAGCCTCCGACTCCAGCTGCCTTCCTCGGTGAGCCAACCACCTTCCGGTCACTTCTGCTCCTTACAAGTGTGCAGCAGGAGTGACCACTACCCCATGTGCTGGCCAAACACTCTACTAAGGGTCTCTTCTCCCTCAGTGTCGTTAATGCCAAGAGCCTATTCTCGCTCAGTCACTCACTTGCTCACTCACCGGCTTTCAGCATCCCGCTTTCTTTTTCCTCTTCCTCTTCCTCCTCTAACCTCTGTTCACTTTTCCTTCCCTCCACACTCACACTTCTCCTATTTAAAATGGGGACGCGGCACAGGTGTGGCGATTAGCAGCACCCGGCATCAATTACAGATACGGACGATTCCTCGCCTGTGCACATCGGTGTGGAAACGCCCGCACCACATTACGTCTGAAAACCGCTTTGTCCACTCTAACCACGCCCCCTCTATAAGCCGCGAGTGCGCCGATTATTTATTTAAAAACCGGCCTTTTCTTATAAGCTGCAGAGCCGCTATACCACACTTCCTGCGCTACGAGTGTCCAGTTAATGAAAGGCTTAGGAGCCGCTGATGATTAACTCTTTGAGGGCTGAATATTTTTTCTAATAAACTCAGTATTCTGAAAAGCACATAGAGCAATGGTTTCATACATAAATTAACGTAAAACGTCTGTTGCTATGTGCTGTGGCTGCTGTTGGCACATGTTTGGCATCTCTGGTGGCAGTGGGGCACCTCGATGGTCAGCAGGAATACACCTGGCTGTCTTTGCACAACAGGTGGGTGGAGCGGTGGCAGTCGCAGTGTGACACAGTATGGTTTGTACCTCTTGTCATCATAAGTGGTGGTCCTCCCAGGTGAACGCTGCTGTAGGCGCATCATCTACACGAAAGTGTTCAGCACCACGATCAGCTGGGGACTGATCAGCCGAAGCTGGTACCTCACTTTTGTTCTCGATCTCCATCTCCAGATCACTTGCATCAAACTCTGAGCCCGACAAGTCAGAGTCCTATTCAACGAAATGACGTAAAAGGTCCACTGAGTATTTTGCTTTGCACATTCGCTTTGGTCTCTCGCCAGATGTCGATGCCATTTTAGAGGTTGTTTGCTCTTCGCTACTCACGCACAAGTAGGGAATCGAGGTTAAATCAACAAAGCTATGCAACTTTTCTTCTAGCAAAGAGAGTCAAACTAAAATGCAAGGGCGAGTTTTGTTGCAGTTTATAGCTGATTACTGTCCTCTACCCCCGATTTTTGACAAAAGTCGACATCAGCCCTGAAAGAGCTAAGTTGCTTGAAAAATGGAGCAATCGAAAAAGTCCCGTCGCATCCTTCTCTTCCGGTTTTATCGGTACAGTGCATACAAACCACAAACTACAAATCCCACAAGCCCCTCCGCATCGGTGCACACCTGTTTAAAGACACAGACCCCAAATCGGTGCACCCAGTGTTGTCATTCACATTTCACAATCACTCAACAGGAGATACGTACATACAAATTAAAGCCCCTATGTGTGGCCCCGTTACAAATCCAGCCCCCCTCCTGTTGAGCACTCAGGGGACACCACCTAAAATGAAATCTACAGCACAGTAACGCGTGCCGAAGGCGAAGGGGGTCTGAAGACTTTCTGAATCCCCTGTAACTTATAAAACCGAGTCGGTCCTTCTAATGATAAGACATCTGGAGCCTTGAGAGAGCCAGCAGAGCCCACTCTGATGTTCTCGTGTTGTGGCACACCTTGTCAAGTCCTCAGAGCTACGAGGTGGCAGTTACTAGCCGCTATACCATCATGGTGCCCTCATAAGCTTTCTTCTACCCACTATGCTTTCACTCTTGGCTGAAAAGATCCGACCTGACAGGTGTTTTTAATGTCACTTACACGCCCGTATGTGACCAGCACTTGAATTATCCTGATTGTTTGGGCTCAATTATGACCTTTAGATTTTCTTCAGACCCACAGCTTTCCGTCAGTAGAAAATCAAGTGGGCTTTGAATGTGCTTTTTTTTTTTTTTATTCTTCTTCTTGTTTTTTCCAGTTTGTAGTTAATTAATTTCCCTTTTAGGTTCCCTTGCAGGTCATAAATTAAAGGCCAGACCTGAGCAAGAAGAAATTATGCAGTTGTCCACATGGGCATGAGTAATCGCGCTGTTAGTGCCGCGGCCTCTAGTCATAATCAGCTCTCATTAGCTGAATGCTCCAGCAGGTCATTTAGGACTTGTGTCAGAGTTTTCTTTTACGGCCTAAATCAGCATTTCTCAACCTTTAAGTATTTGCGATCCGAGTTTTCATAACAGTTTTAATCGCCCCCCGCCTAACGTTTTTTTGAAAGGAGCCCACTAACACCAATTTGTTCGTTTTTAATAAATGATATATCATAGGTGCATATTTTATTATACCTACTGTCGGAGATGGCTGGGGTGGCGACCCGGCCAGGATGCCTAGGAAGACCGGAGGAGGGCTTATTCCTTCCCCAGACCATGTGGGGGCGACTGCCCTGATTCCTTTGGGGGCCACGGGTACAGAGTTTTGAAGCTCCACCCTGTCACCGCCAGGGGGCGCCCCCATGCCTTTGAAGCCTTGGACCTCAGCACTTCCGCCACACCCGGAACTGCTGGGGTGCTGGGGGGGGGGGGAGAAGAGAGGGGGACACCCGGGGGCGTGTCCGTGGAAGATTACCAGAACCCACCTGGAGCACGTCCGGGTGCTATAAAAGGGGCCGCCTCCCTTCATACGATGGCGAGAGTCGGGAGTGGAGTGGACTGAGCTGGAGAGGAGAGAAGGAGGCGGTCTGAAGAGGCATTGTTGTTGGCCAGGACTTTGGGGACTTGGACATTGTAGATAATGTATAATAAACGTGTGTTGGGTGACATTCACGTGTCCGCCTGTCTGTGTCCGGGCCAGTCTCCACACTACTTAACTTTTATCGATATTTATCTAACTCTAGATTTATTGTTCTAGTATCAGAATGTAGTTTAAGTTAATTTGTTTTGGTTTCAATAGATGTATTTTTCATATTTTCGATTCTTGTTTTCTTTTTTTCGCATCTTCGCGCCCCCCTTTTTGTTACTTCACGCCCCCCTAGGGGGGCCCGCCCCACTGGCCTAAACGAAGGAAGGCTCATGTTGGGGAATCTGCTCGTTTGGTGTGTGACGAACCGCAGGACTGTTGACATAGGGCCCTATGGAATCCGTTTTATTTTTTCACAAATTCCGTTTTATTTTTATTCATTTTCGGTTTTCACCATTTTTATTTTTCCTTGATTTGGATTTTTGGAATTTTTATGTTTTTTTTTTTTTTTTTTTTTTTTTTTACTCAAAGTAGCAACAGCCAAAACCAAACACAGAATAATGGACTGGCACTTTACACTCCATTTGATGAAATGGCACACTAGCACAACTGAACCTTATTTTGCAGTTCCATTCATCAGGTAGGAGTCCCGACCGTCCATGACGCTGAGACTGAAGTAGGACCCTCCAGAACTGTAAGAGCATCCTTCTGAGATGAAGGTGAACTTCACTTTTAGCGTCTAGGATATTTGTTACAGCCTGAGCTGATGTGTTCTTGACCAGAAAGAACTTTTTGTGGAGGTGAATGTGTTCAGCGGGGTCAGTGGCGTAGCTCGAGTTCGTGCCGCTCGGGGCGAGGCGGGGCTTCAATTTGCCGCCCTCCAACATATCTGAATGTTAAACTATTTAAATAGAAAATTAAAATGACATATAGAGAAAAATTAAGATACATTTTGCATAGATTTATTCATATATAAAGAAAAAGCAATAATTTTTTATATACATTTATAAGCATCAACTAGACAAGAATATAGTATAGACGCACTGATAAGCCATGTTCTAATTATTAGTTTAATATAATTACGATACGAAAACCAGAACCAAAGTAATAGGTGGGGATGTTTTCTGCGCAGAGCAAGAACGCATTTGGATTAATAACGAAATGAAATTATAAATTGTAAATTAGTTGTTTATCTTCCTAGAAATTATTATCGGTGTAACGTTTATGTTGATTTTTGTCATTGCCTCATACATTTCAACTGCTGTGTCTGATGCAGAAGGACAGTCTGAATATTATTTTTCAAGCATTTGTGGTTAAAAATCAGAGAATCTGACTTTTTTCATACATGAGTGATATTTTTCCAAACCCTGCTGCTTACACACGAATTGTACTGAGCCTTGTGGCCAATAATGCCGCCCCCAAAAATGTGCCGCCCGGGGCGGACCACCCCCTCCACCCCCCCTTAGCTACGCCACTGAGCGGGGTACCCGTCTCATTCCAAGCAGCTATTCCACCTGCTGTTTCCTGCCTCGGGGGCTCCTGGCCGGCTTCATGAAGAAGGCAGACTTGACCCCCATCACTAGTGTTGCCAGGTGATGACACGACACAAGCAGGTTGAATGTACACTGTTAGACGTAACCCCTTTTAAAACCTGCTGGACTGCTTTCAGACAGTATGGTGCATTGTGGGTAACCACTGCTGAAATGTCATTAAGACTCTGCTGGTTGTTGTGAAGGGACTGAAGTGCTGCTGCCTGCGGAAAGATGGAAACGTTGCAGCCATCCATAAAGATAACGTCTACCAAAAAATACTGGCCTTCAGTACCTGTAATTGTAATAATGTACAGTAAGTTATTTCTAATGATTCTTAAACCTTAAATGTTTACAGATTGAAAACGTGTATCATTACATCTGTAGCTTCATCTACTGCATATCTTAAAATAATTCATTACAAAGCAAAAGTGAATTAATCTGCAAGACGCTAAATCCGGAAATTAAACAGAAAAATAAGAAAGAGTGACCCGCTTTTAAGGGCTCGTGGCATCGGAGGAAACGCCTGCTCTTCTGCCAGGTCTGTAGGGGCCGAGTTTATAACGGAAGACCTTGCGTGCCTCATCAACATGAGGCAAAACATTTTATTAAATCCAGAAACATCATTGTTCTAGTATCACAAAGGGCAATGTTTCTCCGTTCTTAGCGTCTGTTTAGGCCAAAGCCTGACGTTATATAGTTAGGAGTAAGCTGGTCTGGGTTGTTCTTTTCTGGGCTGGCCAGTGAAGGTCCTGTCTTTCTTGTGTAACTTTTTTGGAGGCGTCACCTTCATATAGTCCATGTCTTCTTGAATTTGTTACGTTCACTCAAGTGTCCCAAGCATGTACTATAAGTACTAAACAGTTCCAAGAAGGCCCAAAGGAGAGGGAAATCCTGTCAAAAACCCTGGCTTGTAACACAGAGGGCCATGTAGAATCATTAAAAGATGAAAGAGTTATTCTTAACAAAAATGTTCTGAAATAAGATGGAGCTCTGAGGAGCACAAAAAGGCAATACAAGGCAATAAGTCCCAATATAGTAACCCAAGGCAAGGTCCAAAATCAGAGCAGAAGGTCACAAATCCAGAAATCATAATAAGTGTCAGCAGAGACACAAAAATCACACTCGCTGACTCCCCTGAGCATATGAATGAACTGCCAGGAATTCTGGGAAGCCTCCATCTTATATAGGGCTGAGGGCATTTCCTGGTGGTGATGGGCAGGTGTTCCTGCTGTCATATCTCAGCCAGGGGCTTTAAAGTCACGTGTTATGTCTTTTTTGTTCTTTCTGAATTCTTTTCTTTATGTTCATTAATTGCATCATTCTTTATTTTTTAATTTTTTGTTAATGTGTGTAAGCTGCCTTTGTTATGTTCTGTGTGTTTTGTGAGTGTTCTCCCAAGAGGTGGGGCCACCTGCCAATCACTGCCAGGAACCGGCCTCCGGCCCCTAAATTCAGAGAGTCTTCCACAGTTCCTGGTGGTTTATTGTGAATGGCCTTTAGAGTTGAGGCGGTCTTGTACCTCCTCTGTGCTTTGTTAGTTCTGAGATTTCCTTTCCTAATTTTAAGCACTTCAATCATGTTGCCTTTTAATCTCTTTTTGCTTAAAATGAAAAGGTTCAACTTTTTCAGTCTCTGCTCATGGCTCATACATCCTAAAATGAGCCTAGTCCTCCTCCTCCTGACTTCCTCTAACGCTGCCATACACCAATGCTGGTGACTGCCAACAAGGAATCAAATGTCATTAGGCACGTGCCATTCATGGACACTTCAAGTTGGACCTGCCCGAGCAAAATATTAATGAGATTCAATTTAAACCTGTGGCCTGACCTCAGCTTACTGCCACCTACAGGCCAGCTGTAGACAGCGATTTATCCTTAAAGGTCCTATGGTGACCATGTTTTCCTTTTTTATACTCTTTACTGTGCAGTTAGTTAAATGTACTGTTAATTAAATGTCTGAAATCCCACAGACTTGCCACTCTGTCATCAGGTACTTTAGCACTTCCTGCCGCCCTCCCTTCTACATCTGTAATCTCAGGCAGTTAGACAGAGTAAAGAAACAGGCAGGAGTTAAGTTACACGTTTAATTATGTATTATTGATAAAACGGCCAAAAACTTTAAGGAAGCAGAATACTATGTGAATATTGGCAAACCATACCATTACATTACAGCCTAATTAGGGATACATCTTTCTCAGTTTATCTTCTGTGTAGGTTGGTTTGCTATCACATGGCCTTTAAATGGGTTAGTGAAACAGGCCACAAGCCTGTCTCAATATGGCTGCCAAGATAGAGCTACCTTCATCATGGTCTTCTGTTCATGGCTAGATGATGAGAGAGAGAGAGAGAGAGAGAGAGAGAGGGGTGTAAAGGCAACGAGACCAGCCATTCTTACCACAAAACACAAACCAATGGGGTGTTACAGTATAGAGTGGCATCTGATTCAAAACCAGTCATAAACAAACTTACTGTACGTTAGACCAACAGAATTCATTTCCCAGTCCCTGCCTGACCAGCTAAAAATGAAATCTCTTTAGGTACAACTCATCACCAGCTGATGTGTTCAGTCAGTTTATGACCATCCAGACAAGAGTCAACCTTACCAAGCTGGTCTGATCACTATAAACGTCACATCCTGAATCTATTATATAGTGCCTTTCACTGTCTATCTATCTATCTATCTATCTATCTACAGTGGAACCTCGGGTCACGACCGTAATTCATTACAAAACTCTGATCGTAACCCAATTAGTTCGTGACCCGAAGTAGTTTCCCCCATAGGACTGTATGTAAATACAATTAATCCGTTCCAGACCATACGAACTGTATGTAAATATATTTTCTTTAAAGATTTTTAAGCACAAAAATAGTTAATTATACCATAGACTGCACAGTGTAATAGTAAACTAAATGTAAAAACATTGAATAACACTGAGACAAACACCCAGGCTCCCTGCTCAGCTGCTCGCTCTCTCTCTCGCTCTCACTCTCCTGTGCACATTCGCTCTTTCACTCTCTTGCGCGCTCACGCTCTCTCTCTCTTTCTCTCTTGCTTTCGCTCACTCTCTCTCTCGCTCTCACTCTCTCTCTCTCCCACACACATTTGCTCTTTCACTCTCTCGCGCACTCGCGCTCTCTCTCTCTTTCTCTCTTGCTCTCACTCACTCTCTCTCTCTCTC
>JANRMT010062837.1:97509725-97525848 GCA_026402145.1 Polypterus bichir lapradei
TGGCTAAGACGACAACACTTACTGTTAAGTACAGGCCAGGCAGGAAGAGGTGGGTCCAGAAGTGACATCAGAGGTGGTCAGGCCGTCAATCATGCAGTCTGTAGAGGAAGGAAGAGAAGAGGCATTGATGTACACCGCCATCTTGAATTACCACCAGAGCCTTTAAGCTGTCCCTCAGGTGGAAGTATGTGAACCCCACCCAACATCCCTACATAATTTCCATCCATCCATTATCCAACCCGCTATATCCTAACTACAGGGGGTCTGCTGGAGCCAATCCCAGCCAACACAGGGCACAAGGCAGGAAACAAACCCTGGGCAGTGCGCCAGCCCACCACATGGCACACACCCACACACCAGGCACACACTAGCTGCCATCTTGGACCATGTTTACATGTCGTTCCGACGTTATGCCATCTCATTGGTCTAGCGGCAAGCACGTGACGCGAAGCCGCATCTCTCACCTTTAAAAAATGATTACGCGAGGATGGGACTATTGCCAACTTTATACACTTGTAAAAAAATAACTGCTGGATTATACATGGAGAACTTTTATTTTTTCATTCTATACCAATTGATCCTTTTATTGGAATAAAAAGAATGTAGTGCCCCATATATGGGAACGGAATGAAACGAAAAGCTGCTTCACCTTACGGCCTATAGGGACAATTAAGGATCGCCAATGCACCTAACCTGCATGTCTTTGGACTGTCGGAGGAAGCCCACACAGACACGGGGAGAACATGCAGACTCCATGCAGGGAGGACCCAGGAAGCAAACCCATGTCTCCTTACTGTGAGGCAGCAGCGCTACCCACTGCGCCACCGTGCCGCCCCCTACATAATTTGACTGAATTTAATTTTATTGTGGTGCACACTTTTTTATTGGGACTTACCTAAAGATTTGCCACTTTCTGTTAGCATACCAGTGTATTGTGACGTTCCAAGTTTTACGGACTCTCTGATCAAATGGTGGTGTAGTGCCAGTCGGGCTGCCAATCATTCAGTCTGTAGAGGGAGGAAGAGAAGAGGGATTCATGTGCACCGCCATCTTGTGGATCAGCAGTGAATTACCACCACTAGAGCCTTTCAGCTGTCCCCAAGATGCATGTGTGTGACATTGCATACCAATGTACCGCAGCACTTGACATTTCATGAACCCCCCCACCCCACCGCCATCCCCGACATAATTTGAATAAATGAAATTTTCTTATGGTGCACACGTTGTTATGGGGACCTACCTAAAGATTCGTCACCTTCTGTTAGCATACCAGCGTATTGTGACGTTACAAGTTTTATGAACTCACTGATCAAATGGTAGTGTAGTGCCAGTCGGGCTGCCAATCATCCAGTCTGTAGAGGGAAGAAGAGAAGAGCCAAGACGCTAGATGGCAGCTCCTTCAGGGCACTATGGGACATGGAGTTCGGAAACACTGCCCTGCTGGGTGCCGTGGGTGCTGCCACTGTATAAAATCCAGCGTCTGTCTGTCCGCCTTTCACGTGAGAACTACTTACTTGAACATTCCAGTTGATTCTGCGACTTCTCTCATCGCGCTATCATTGTTCATTTGTGGTACTGATTTATTTGCGTGAATCTGAGTGAGAGGTGTCGGGCGGGGTCCTCCTCACTTACGTGCCAGCCTCCGTTCGAGTCGGTCTACCTCTCGCCACGTGTTGGAGCGCACCTCTCCTCCACTGAGCTAGCGGTACCTGTTTGTCTACTGCTTTTTATAGGTTGTCCTGTTTCACTGCTACTGTACGCGGGCGGAGCTACTGCATTATAAAACACATTCCAATAGACGGTGCACTGCAAATGTTACTCCTGCTCCTTAGATTTCAGCCCGTCTTAGTTTAAAGACGACTGTGGTCATTTCCAAAGGGTTCAATCACCTTTTTTTTCTTGCCACTGTAGCCAGTAGATGCCCCAATTTTAAAAATGTCCAATTCCTCAGACACTTTGCAGTGGACTTGCTGTGGCAGACCCACAGAGAGACGGATGTTAAGGTATCTGCCTTATTATCAATTCATCTGTCACCTTCTTCGTTCCCCTTCTCCTGGAGGGAGTCATGGGTTAATTACCATACACGAAGCGACTCGAGCATTTTGATTCCCCTTGTGATCCCAGGAGCCTGCGGCCTTGTTGTCGATGAGACGCCGTCCCCGCTGTTCAGCCCGTGTTCCTCTTTGGGTTGATTTAATCTGAGTGACTCGCCTCGCTACTCTTTCTGACCACACCGGTTGAGTGATAAATAAAAAGAACAAGAACAGATACTGTTGAAAATGCTGACTAGAGCGGTTTCAGTTTCACCCACTTTGCGATAAGGTGCAACGACTCAAGAACAGATGTTTCTTAGCAACTGTGATGTTCCTTAGCAACTCTGGCCTAGAAGATGTCAAGTCTATTGACAGCTCATTTCAGGCTTTCGTATTTTATGTTTTCGATGCATTAAAAGAAGCGATGGCTTGTGTGATCAAATGTGGCACTTGGTGCCACGGCCCACCTGCCAGGTTGTTCTGCCTGCCTAAGGTAAAGTCATCCCTGATGGAGGATCGCAGGAATCAGCGGGTGGAGGGGTCCTTTCATCGGATTGGCTGACTCAGATGTGGATTGGCCAATTGGGGGAGGCAGCTTGATGGCCAAGGTCTCCAGGTCTCTGAACAAATCCAACTCCTATGGTGGGATATCATCAGCTGTTGAATTCTGCTCCATACATTTCTATTGCTCTATTATATTGTACTGTATTGAGGATCTGCGGTGGGTTGGCACCCTGCCTGGGATTGGTTCCTGCCTTGTGCCCTGTGTTGGCTGGGATTGGTTCCAGCAGACCCCCGTGACCCTGTGTTCAGATTAAGCGGTTTGGAAAATGTATGGATGGATGGATGTATTGAGGATGACTTGTGTTCTGTTTTGTGTATTGTATTGTATTGTATTGACCCTCTTCTTTTTGACACCCTCTGCACGCCCAGCCTACCTGAAAAGGGGTCTCTCTTTCGATTGCCTTTCCCACAGTTTCTTCCATTTTTTTTCCCTACAAGGGTATTTTTTGGGAGTTTTTCCTTATATTTTTAGAGAGTCAAGGCTGGGGAGCTGTCAAAAGGCAGAGTAACAGCAGACATATTTGATGCAAATTGAAGGCAGCATTTCAGGAGAAGATCCTCATACCAGCTGTGAAGATTGAGGCTATTTTTATCATAAGGCTAGAAAATAAAATCATTTAATTGAATTGTTATATGCGTAATTGGAAATTTTAACACATTATATTCCAAGTTACGTGTAGTCAGAGTCGGTACATTTTTTTCCGACTCGCCCAATATTTGCTATGGGCTCCGACTGTGAAATTCACCCCACAACCCTGCTCTCTGCTGGCCATTCAAATTTTCTCCATGTCTTTATGGACCTAACTGTGTATTTCCCAAAATCCATTGTAGATGCTCTATGGAATCAAACTTTAGGAATGCTTCTGACCTTACCTACCTACCTACCTACCTACCTACCTACTTACCTTCCTTCCTTCCATCCATCCACCCATCCATCTCTCAGGGACATCTCAAGAATTGCTGGGGTAGAGGGGTCCTTTCACCGGATTGGCTGTCTCAGCTGTTTAATGGCCAATAGGGGGAGGCAGCTTGATGGCCGATGTCTCCAGGACTCTGAACAAATCCAAATCATATTATGTGATTTTATCTCCTGTTAAATTCTGCTCCATTCTTGTAATATTTCTATTGCTCTATTATATTGTATTGAGGATGACTTGTGTTCTGTTCTGTGTATTGTATTGTATTGCCCCCCATCTTTTTGACACCCTCTGCACGCCCAACCTACCTGGAAAGGGGTCTTTCTTTCAATTGCCTTTCCCAAGGTTTCTTCCATTTTTTTTTTTCCCTACAAGGGTATTTTTTGGGAGTTTTTCCTTAGATTTTTAGAGAGTCAAGAGGCAGGGCCTGTTAAAGCCCATTGTGGCTCTTGTGTGATTTTGGGCTATGCAAAAATAAACTGTATTATATTGTATTGTGGGCGGCACGGTGGCGCAGTGGGTAGCATTGCTGCCTCGCAGTAAGGAGACCTGGGGGTTCGCTTCCCGGGTCCTCGCTGCGTAGAGTTTCCATGTTCTCCCCGTGTCTGTGTGGGTTTCCTCCCACAGTTCAAAGACATGCAGGTTAGGTGCATTGGCGATCCTAGATTGTCCCTAGTGTGTGCTTGGTGTGTGTCTGCCCTGTGGTGGGCTGGCACTCTGCCCGGGGTTTGTTTCCTGCCTTGCGCCCTGTGTTGACTACAGCAGACCCCCGTGACCCTGTAGTTAGGATATAGCGGGTTGGATAATGACTGACTGTATTGTATTGTGTGTGTGTTAAGTGAGTGCGGGTGTGTGCCCAGTGGTGGGTCGGTGATCCTCCTAGGATTAGCGATCTTCTTTCTCCTGATTGTTCTGGAATATGTTCCAACTTCCTACCAAAGCTACATTCAGAAAATGCACAGATGGATGGAGAATGTAGCACGAGATGTTAGGTTGTGTATTTTTGTGAGCTACGAGGCATTTATGGACTGGCATCAAGAAGCTGGAAGTCCCTCAGGTTTTTGTGCTGCGTTGTCAGAGTCTCGCCATTCCGGGCCCACCCTGCTTTCTGCACCTTACCATTACAGCCTTTCCAAATACATTGTCACTTTATATAAATTTATATATATAAATCCTATGGTGTGATATCATCTACTGTTAAATTCTGCTCCGTACTTGTAATATTTCTATTGCACTATTATATTGTATTAAGGATTTGTTCTGTTCTCTGCGGTGGGCTGGCGCCCTGCCTGAGGTTTGTTTCCTGCCTTGTGCCCTGTGTTGGCTGGGATTGGCTCCAGCAGACCCCCGTGACCCTGTAGTTAGGATATAGCAGGTTGGATAATGGATGGATGGATTTGTTCTGTTCTGTGTATTGTATTGTATTGACTCCCTTCTTTTTGATACCCACTGCACACCCAACCTACCCAGAAAGGGGTCTCTCTTTGAACTGCCTTTCCTAAAGTTTCTTCCATTATTTTCCCTACTAGGGTTTTTTTTTGGGGGGAGTTTTCCCTTGTCTTCTCAGAGAGTGAAGGCTGGGGGGCTGTCAAGAGGCAGGGCTTGTTAAAGCCCAATGCGGCACTTCTTCTGTGATTTTGGGCTCTACAAAAATAAATTGTATTGTATTGTGTGATCGAAGCCGGTGCTGCTGCAGAGGAGTGGGTTTGATCTCAGCTGGACTACTGCCTGTGTGACATCTGCATGTTCTACTTGTGGTTCTGTGGGTCACTACTTCTTCGACTTGTTCCTCCCACATTTAACTAATGACTCAGGTAGCGGATTTGGCGGGGGGGGGCGGGGGGGGGTACACAAGTGTGCTCTGTGATGGGCTAGCATCTCACAGCTTGTGATGTGTTAGGCGGCCACTCGGTGGATTCATGAAGTGAACGCAGGGCCCACTTTACTATGAGTTTAAGAACCACTCTGTGGTGAGAAGTCAAGCAAAATGACACCTTTTATTGGCTAACTAAAAAGATTACAATATGCAAGCTTTCGAGACCACTCAGGCTCCTTCTTCAGGCGAGATGTAATCACTGAAAGCTCACATATTGTCATCTTTTTTAGTCATTACTCTTTACTTTAGTCTTTACTCATTACAAGTCCCAGGAGGTTCTGTTGAAGCTTTATAACACACTGGTGAGGCCTCATCTGGAGTACTGGGTGCAGTTTTGGTTTCTGTATTACAAAAGGACATAACAGCACTAGAGAAAGTCCAGAGAAGAGCGACTCGGCTGAGTCCAGGGCTACAGGAGATGAGTTATGAGGAAAGATTAAAAGAGCTGAGCCTTTACTGTTAAAGCAAAAGAAGATTAAAAGGAGACCTGACTGAAGTGTTTAAAATTATGAAGGGGATTAGACAAGTGGATCGAGACTGTTATTTTAAAATGAGTTCATCAAGAACACGGGGACACCATTGCAAGGCTGTTCTTAGCAGTTTGGGGGCCCTATGCGGTTTAGAAATGTGCAGGCCCCGGATGGGGGGGTAGCTCAGGAAGGCGTTCTAATAAAACGTCCGGAAAAGGCCTTAGATGACCAGTAGGCCTACAAGTGTGTATGCAGAGTGGTAAAATATTGGTTTTGTTGTGGATCTGATAAAGGTCGGTAATATAGGGATATGTCATGATTTTATGGGGATCTCTCTGAATGAAGCCGAAACAAATCTCTAAAATTAACGTTTGCTATAGCACATATGGCAAAGTTACGACGGCGTGACAATATTATTAGGGATTTAGGTGAAGATTGCAATTTGGATAATAAATTACCATTGTTAATAAGACTAAGAGATACACTGAACTGAATTTCCTGAAGACTTTAATTACCGTAGATCCCGGAATACAAGCTGACCCGGTATATTAGCCGATCCCCTTCTCTACCGACTAAATTACATGTATTTGCCGACCACCGGTATTTAAGCCGACCCCCTTCTCCAAGCAAAATTTTCTAAATTTCCTTAAAAGTGTTTCTTCGGGTATATTTATAATGTTTATCGGGGAGAATTTGAGACTGCCGGCATTTTTGATGGAAAACAGGAAGTGATTGCAGAGAAGTTTGGTAAATGTGTTGAAACTATATACGCAAATACGGTACATCGGCGGGTGGATTTCCGGAGACTTGTTATAAATTTGATTAACTTAAATACGCAATACAGTGGACCCTTGACTTACGAACTTAATTCCTTCACAAAGGCTAACCCATAATGCGTTCCAAACCTCCCACTACAACACTTACTTAACCTTTTCATAATAAAAAACACCAATAATTTTTCTAATGTACTAACCAAAAAGTTATAAAAAGTGCCTAGCCTACTTCGATTAGGCTAGGAGCATGGCGGCGCGCAGCGGCTCAGGGCTCTCCTTTTCAGTGCACTTTTTTGTTGTTTTTGTACTTTTTTTTTTGTCCTTGTTTGTGCACGATCGGTTCGGCGAACATCCGCTACACCATTCAGGACCTTATAGACTTCGGTGTCCAGAGCCAGACATCTGTTTTGAGTGTTTTTCATCACACGCACAACATCCCAGACAACATAGCGAGACCAGCGGTCTCTCCGTGGTTTGTTGTCGGGTCTAGGAGACGACACAGACGGAGGAGGGAAAGAAAGCAGAAGCGGGGCCGCAGATACGGCGTTATGCTAAGGCTAAAAAACAACCATACAAGCCCTATACAGAACTTTTTTCTGCACTGAAGGAGCTGCTTTTAATCTCATTGTACTGTAGATGCGTATAGTGACAGTAAAAGGCATTCTATTCTAGAAACAATTTCATACTGTACTCACCATTTAATTTGACATCTTTGGGCTGCAGGAAGGGAGGAGGAGGAGATATTTCCACACAATGTCCATCTTCGTTTCGAAATTACATCCACAAACACATGTATCTGGGCTCCGACTGACGCTACTAACGCTCTCGGTTGTTTGTGTACAATCGCGCAAGCGGATACACGTGACCACATCCGTTTCGTAACGCAAGATGTGGATCGTGAATCAAAATAAATTTTATTTTAAACTTCACGATAATTTATTATAAATTTTATTAATAAAATCAACAACTAAAACACTTTTTTGAATAAATTCTTTATTTAATTTAAAGTACCGGCATGCAAAGTTACTTCTTCATCTGAAAGATGGCTCTGTGGTTTCGTCATTATTTACTTCCGTATTCATAGGCAAAACCGGCATTGCGCTGGAAATCTGGAATCTGAAATGATACTCGTTGTATAAACCGAACCCCAAACTCCAAGCCAAAAATCTAGGACGAAATTCTCGGCTTGTATTCCGGGATCTACGGTAACTTTCCGCACATTCATCCTGGCAAAATCCTTTATCAGTTCCGACTAATCAAGGGTTTGGCCAACATCTTGCTCAATTGATATTAATGCCAAACCATTCAGTCACTCTTGGGTCATGCTGGTCCTCAAATCATCCTTAATTAGCTTGAGCTTGGAAAACAACAACAACAACATTTATTTCTATAGCACATTTTCATACAAAAAAGTAGTTCAAAGTGCTTTACATAATGAAGAAAAATAAAAGACAAAATAAGAAATTAAAATAAGACAACATTAGTTAACATAGAAAAAGAGTAAGGTCCGATGGCCAGGGAGGACAGAAAAAGCAAAAAAAACTCCAGATGGCTGGAGGAAAAAAATAAAATCTGCAGGGGTCCCAAGGCCACGAGACCACCCAGTCCCCTCTGGGCATTCTACCTCACATAAATGAAACAGTCCTCTTTGTAGTTAGGGTTCTCACGGAGTCACTTGATGTTGATGGTCATACAGACTTCTGGCTTTTAATCCATCCATCACTGATGGAACATCACGGTGCTTTGAGGCCACCACCAAAAGGATACCAGAAAAGGAAACAGAAAAGAGAGTAGGGGTTAGTACAGATTTTAGAGCCACCATGAATAGTTATTATAATGAATTGGATATACAGAGTATCAGGATTAAATTACAGTGAGGTTATGGGAAGGCCATGTTAAAGTAATGTGTTTTCAGCAGTTTTTTAAAGAGCTCCACCGTATTAGCCTGGCAAATTCCTATTGGCAGGCTATTCCAGATTTTAGGTGCAGAGAAAAGCCAAGCAAAATGACACCTTTTTTTGGCTAACTAAAAAGATTACAATATGCAAGCTTTCGAGGCAACTCAGGCCCCTTCTTCAGGTAAGATGTATTACCAATTGCCAGAAGAAGGGGCCTGAGTTGCCTCAAAAGCTTGCATATTGTAATCTTTTTAGTTAGCCAATAAAAGGTGTCATTTTGCTTGACTTTTCTCTACATTCATAATGGCTAACATGGTACAACACCCTAGTACTACTGATTTTAGGTGCATAGCAGCAGAAGGCCACCTCACCACTTCTTTTAAGTTTTGTTCTTGGAATTCTAAGGAGACACTCATTTGAGGATCTGAGGTTACGATTTGGAATATAAGGTGTCAGACATTCCGATATATAAGATGGGGCGAGATTATTTAAGGCTTTATAAACCATAAGCAGAATTTTAAAGTCAGAGCAATTTTAAAAGCTGCACTCTGCAGATGGGACTGTTACAGGGATGGTCAAAGCAATGCGTAGCGCTAACACGACATTCTGGAAAGAATCTTGCAAGCTATTCACAGGAACCGACGACCAAAGACCAAACCAAGTTTGGTAGGGATTAGCTAATACCGGGCCCTGGAGGAACGAGGATTAGGATGTAGGACCTATGTGATATATTAGCTTTACGTTTAACTAATAATCCAAATAATAATATATGATAATAAAATGCACCATCCGCCACCGATCCACGTTGTGCAATGGTTTATCCAGACTGAGCGATCGCTATTTATACATTCCCAGTCCCACGGCCACGCCCCCGATTCCCTACCTGCTGCCCCCTGCTCCTACCCTTCCCCTCCGAATTCGACTCAGAACGATAAAATTTAGGATGAGGAGGGTATCTTGACACACGACGTGAGGGACTGGCACAGACGGCGGCATGACAGGGGCCCCAGGCCCACAGCCCAACAAAAAAAAATAATTGTAAGTCGGGGCCGGGCCGGGGCCCTACGTGGATGCGTAGTTCGCGTATGCCTAAGAACGTAAGACCATTGGAAACCTGTGACTGGTAAATGTAGCACAAACATTATAAAGTTTTTCTTTACACAAAGAACAATAGACACTTGTAATAAGCGATCAAGTAGTGTGATGGACAGTAAGACTTTATGGACTTTTAAAACTTGACTTGATGTTTTTTTGGAAGAAATAAGTGGAGAGGACTGGCTAGCTTTTGTGTTCTAATGCTCCACATTCATAATGGCTAAAACGGTACAACACCCTAGTACTGCAGAACCACTCTGTGTAAATTAATAAAAATTCAGAAGGGCCCCCCCCTCCCTTCATCTTTGGGGTCCTAAACCTGTTCCCCCATTCAGGGGTCCTGGTACCTTTTGCAGTGCAGCCTCTCGGCTGTATGCTGTGTGGTGTTAAATCTGCTGTTCCCCACACATTGACCAATCTGCTCATCCATCCATCATCTTTGTGCTTCCTCTCACATGTACTCCCCTCACATCTCTCTGGCATATTTGTGATAAAAAAATATTAAAAAAAAAAAAAAAAGGTTTGTCTGCCTCAGTGGTTCTCCTTGCTTCAGGAAATTCATCTCTGAAAGCAAATCTACAAATGTGACATGTTATTCTAATGAAATTATCTTCCAGCAGGTGATTTACCCTCATGTGTGGAAGCCTAAAGCCCCTTTCAGGTCAGAGGCCTGCGTCTAAAGCTTTGGCGCTCTTGGATTTGTTGGCCTGAGCTGCCTACATGTAGGTTGTCCGTGTAGAGCGAGTTCAGGTCTGCGTAGGAAATCACAGGGCATGTCTCTCGGGTGAAGGGCGGCTCAGCAGTAAGAGCTTCACAGATGTGATGTTGTTGTTTCCCTGACACCTTCATCCAAGGTGACGTACACGAGCAGGACGCAGAACAGCTGCTTACATGTGCTTGTTTTTATTTTTTCCCGCAGTTCAAAGTAAAAAAAAAGGTCAAAAGTCAAAACTTTCTTTTCATCTCAACCATATACAAGTATACAGATAAAAATTGAGAAGCTCAGGGTCCACAGTGTAACAACATCAAATGCAAATGTTAAATTAAACATAGAATTGAAATCCATCCATTATCTCACCGCTATATTCTAACACAGGGTCACGGGGGTCTGCTGGAGCCAATCCCAGCCAACACAGGGTGCAAGGCAGGATGCCAGCCTACCGCAGTAGAATTAAAATTTAAAGTTAAAACACAAATAAGACAAGACATTGTGCAAAGACGAGACAAAGATGTAGCAGCAATATGAAAATTGATGCAATGTATGATATTTGCAATTTAGATTCATAAATATAGTCAATAGATATGTAATCCATCCATCCATCCATTTTCCAACCCGCTGAATCCAAACACATTGTCACGGGGGTCTGCTGGAGCCAATCCCAGCCAACACAGGGCACAAGGCAGAAACCAATCCTGGGCAGGGTGCCAACCCACCGCATAGATATGTAATATAATAAATAAATACATAAATAATAGATATAGATAACACAATTATATTATATTATCCATCCATCCATTATCCAACCCGCTATATCCTAACTACAGGGTCACGGGGGGTCTGCTGGAGCCAATCCCAGCCAACACAGGGCGCAAGGCAGGAAACAAACCCCGGGCAAGGCGCCAGCCCACCGCAGACAGTTATATTATTATTATTATTATTATATTATTATATAGTTTGTATGTTCTCCCCGTGTCTGCGTGGGTTTCCTCCAGGTGCTCTGGTTTCCTCCCACAGTCCAAAGACTGCATTGGTGGTCCTAAATTGTGGATGTGTGTGTGTGCCCTGTGGTGGGCTGTTGCCCTGCCCGGGGTTTGTTTCCTGCCTTGCACCCTGTGTTGGCTGGGATTAGCTCCAGCACACCCCCGTGACCCTGTGTTAGGATATAGCAGGTTCAATAATGGAAGGATGGATATAGATAATACAGAAATGATCGGTGCATGATAATAGTTGCTTAAGACGTGTAAACAATGACAGGTATATGATTGTTTCACAGCAGAAGGATTTCATCCATCCATTATCCATTATATTCTAACACAGGGTCACTGGAGCCAATCCCAGCCCACCGCAGGGCACACACACCAAGCACACTCTAGGCACAATTTAGGATCGCCAATGCACCTAACCTGCATGTCTTTGGACTGTGGGAGGAAACCTGCGCAGACACGGGGAGAACGTGCAAACTCCACCCAGGGAGGACCCGGGAAGCAAACCCAGGAGAAGGATATCAAGAGTGTCATAATCCTTAAAGGTCAGTGTGAGATTTTCAGTCCTTTTCTCTATGCACACTCGTCTTTGCAGGAAAGTGTCTTGCATGTATAAAAGTTCTGTTTTTAGAGGTGGTTGAGGCTGTGTGGAAGATCCCAGCGGGCAGCTTGGGGGTAAAAACTATCCTGCAGCCTGGCAGATCTGGCTGTGATGCTGCAGTATCATCTCTTGGATGGCAGAAGTGTGAAAAGTCCATGTGAGGGGTGTAAGGGGGTCCTGTACAATGCTGCAGGCCATGCAGACACTGCGTTTGTAAAATATATCCTGTAGTGAAGAGAGAGGCACCCCAATAATGTTCTCTGCTGTCTTCACTATCCTTTGCAGGCGCTTGCGGTCGGATATCTTCCAGTTGCCATACCAGACCGTGATGCAGCTGGTCAGAACACTCTCAATGGTGCCTCTGTAGACCATGGTGAGGTTGGAAGGGGGAAGACTTGCTTGCTTCAGCCGCCTCAGGAAGTGTAGTCTCTGCTGGACTTTCTTGATTAGTGATGAGGTTTTATGTGTCCACGTAAGTTCCTCAGTTGAAGCACAATAATAATAATACAGTCGTGGCCAAAAGTTTGGGGAATGACACAAGTGTTGGTTTTCACAAAGTTTGCTGCTTCAGTGTTTTTAGATCTTTCTGTCAGATGTTTCTGTGGTATACTGAAGTAGAATTACAAGCATTTCAGAAGTTTCAAAGGCTTTAATTGACAATGACATGAAGTTTATGCGTAGATTTAATATTTGCAGTGTTGGTCCTTCTTTCTTTTTCAAGACCCCTGTAATTCACCGTGGCAGGCTGTGAGTCAACTTCTGGGACAAATCCTGACTGATGGCAGCCCATTCTTGCATCATCAATGCCGGGAGTTTGTCAGAATTGGTGGGTTAGTCTTTGAGGATTGACCACAAGTTCTCAATGGAATTAAAGGTCTGGGGAGCTTCCTGGCCATGGACCCCAAATTTTGTTGTTTTGTTCCCTGAGCCACTTAGTTCTCACTTTTGCCTTATGGCCCGGTGCTCCGTCATACTGGATTGTTCATTGTTGGTCACCAAACTGTTGTTGGAGGGTGGGGAGAAGTTGCTCTCACCAGATGTTTTGGTCCCATTCTTTATTCAGGGCTGTGTTCTTAGGCCAAATTGTGAGTGAGCCCACTGCCTTGGCTGAGAAGCAACGCCACATGATATGAAGGGCCTCAGGGTGCTTTACTGTTGGCGTGACACAGGACTGATGGTAGCGTCGCTCACCTTTTCTCTTTTCCGGATGTCCTAAAATATCGGAAAGGGGATTCATCAGAGAAAATGGTGGTGTACCATATTGAGCTTCATGTCTTCATGGTGTGAACTTATTGCGACGTCAGAATCAACTGGATAATTGTGAGTTCATGGGAGGTAACTTCCAGCAAGATGGAGCAACGTGTCACACATCAGCAAGGAGCATGGCAGAAATCGAGTCCTTCTTCGGCAACAGAGTCATTTCAAAGGGGCTTTGGCCACCACGGTCGCCGGTTCTGACACCACCAGACTTCTTCCTTTTGGGGTTTGTTCAAAGCAAGAGTCCATCAGAACAAGGCTCGCATTGTGGAAGATTTGAAGGAAAACATCCAACGTGAAATTGCTGCCATTCCCCCCGAGACGCTTGCTGATACGTTAGGGAACATGGAGCACTGTGTCGAAATGTGTCTGACAGAAAACGGAAACCACTTCCTGAATCGCATGGCATGCAATCGATTACACAGGCGTCAAGGTATAGAGCGGATTTGTTTGGTTCAGATTGCTTCATCCTAACGGGAGTTAGAACAGAATATTCAGGGCCTCTTTCTAGTGAATCTCCTTGTATAATAACACTAAACAACAGCAACATTTATTTCTACAGCACATTTTCATACATATGATGGAGCTCAAAGTGCTTTACAAGATGAAGAAAGAAAGACAAAATGAAAATATAAAAATAAGATTAGACAATACTAAGTAACAAAGAATAAAGTAAAGTACAATGGCCAGGAGGACAGAAAAAAACAAACCAAAAACCAAAAAACTCCAGCGGGCTGGAAAAAAAAACAAAAAATAAACAAAATCTGCAGGGGTTCTGAGGCCATAAGACCACCCAGCCCCCACTAACATAAAAGCACACAAATGAAATATTATGAATTGTATTTATCAGATTGTAAAAGCCCAATTTTCCAACAGCACGGCAGCTTCCCGACAGGAAATGGGAACATTACTCATCCCGGCCATGATGCTCAACCATTCACTCGGTCCAGCCTTTCTCAGGACCACAAGGCCAAGTATAGAAGCCCCCATCCCAGTTGGAATCCCAGTCCATCCTTATATTCACTTGGCGACCCGACTTCTGCAGGAAGATTCATCGCCTTTGGTAACAGGCAGCCTTCCTCTGAATGTCAGCATATTGCTGCTTCCACCGAGCTGCCAGTTTTAATTGGGAGCTCTTCATTTAATTATCTTCACATTCCCAATTCAAGCCCACACAACTGCTTTCACACTCCCACACAGAGGTGTTGGTTCGTTAGACGGTAAAAACATCAAAAGTTGTAATAATAGGTGTATTGTGAAAGAAACAAAAAAACAAACTCGACGCTGCATGCATTTGCCAAAAGATCATCGCGTGTCTCCAGTGGTCACAAAGTCACTAGGGTGCCTAATTGTAAATCCTTTTTGATATTCTCTGCCTTTCCCGGAGATGACAGACCACCCTCTTCTTAGTTTGTATTTTACACCACTGACCTGAAATCAGAAACTGAGGTTTGTGAAATTTATATAAAGTGACAATGCATTTGGAAAGGCTGTAACGGTAAGGCGCAGAACACAGGTGGGACCGGAATGGGGAGACTCTGACGGCGCTGCACAAAAACCTTCTTGATGCCCTTCCATAAATGCCCCGTAGCTCATAAAAATACACAACCTAACGTCTTGTGTTACGCTTCGCCATCCATCTGTCCATTTTCTGAATGTAGCTTTGGTAGGAAGTTGGAACGTATTCCAAAGCAATCAGGAGAAAGAAGATCGCTAATCCTAGCGGGCACACACCCACACTCACTTAACACACACACAATACAGTCAGTCATTCTCCAACCTGCTATATCCTAACACAGGGTCATGGGGGTCTGCTGGAGCCAGCACAGGGCGCAAAGCAGGAACAAACCCCGGGCAGGGCACACACCAAGCACAAACTAGGGACAATTTAGGATTGCCAATGCACCTAACCTGCATGTCTTTGGACTGTGGGAGGAAACCCACGCAGACACGGGGAGAACATGTAAACTCCACGCAGGGAGGACCCGGGAAGCGAACGCAGGTCTCCTTACTGCGAGGCAGCAGCGCTACCACTGCACCATCATGCCACCCACAATACAATACAATACCATTTATTTGTGTATAGCCCAAAATCAAACAAGAAGTGCCACAATGGGCTTTAACAGACCCTGCCTTTTGACAGCCCCCCAGCCTTGACTTTCTAAAAATCTAAGGAAAAACTAGGAAAAAACTCCCAAAAAATACCCTTGTAGGGAAAAAAATGGAAGAAATCTTGGGAAAGGCAATTGAAAGAAAGACCCCTTTCCAAGTAGGTTGGGCGTGCAGAGGGTGTCAAAAAGATGGGGGTCAATACAATGCAATACACAAAACAGAACACAAGTCATCCTCAATCTATACTAATAAAAGGCAAAGCCCTCACTGAATGACTGACTCACTCACTCATCACTAATTCTCCAACTTCCTGTGTAGGTAGAAGGCTGACCCTAACCCTAATTTGGCAGGCTCATTCCTTACAGCTTACTTACAAAAGTTAAGCAGGTTTCATTTCGAAATTCTACACGTAACGGTCATAACGGTCGACAACGTCTGCCATGTTGAACTTTCTTATTCATGGCCCCATCTTCACGAAATTTGGTAGGCGGCTTCCCTGTGCTAACCGAAACCGATGTACATACATATTTCATTGGTATGACGCCACTGTCGACCGCCATATTGAACTTTTCAACGGTCTTTGTTACTTATGGGCCCATCTTCAAGAAATTTGGTACGCGGGTTCCCAACGCTAACTGAATCTTACTTACGTACATATATACGTCCATAGCCTGCAGCTCGATCACCGTGTCAGGCGGCGTTGGGTCCCCCATCCTAACGCCTCCCACGATGTTGGCTGCCTGCCTATATAAGGCCGTCCTTCGCTCCGGTCTCTTCATTCCCTTCCTTGCTTCGCCACGGGATTCACGTCTCCCTGCTGGTA
>JANRMT010062837.1:97544807-97556300 GCA_026402145.1 Polypterus bichir lapradei
ATAGATATGAAAGGCACTATATAATAGATAGATAGATATGAAAGGCATGATAGATAGATAGATAGATAGATAGATAGATAGATAGATAGATAGATAGATAGATAGATAGATAGATAGATAGATATGAAAGGCACTATATAATAGATAGATAAATAGATAGATAGATGGCTAGATGGTGGCACGGTGGCACGGTGGCGCAGTGGTAGCGCTGCTGCCTCGCAGTAAGGAGACCTGGGTTTGCTTCCCAGGTCCTCCCTGCGTGGAGTTTGCATGTTCTCCCCGTGTCTGCGTGGGTTTCCTCCGTGTACTCCGGTTTCCTCCCACAGTCCAAAGACATGCAGGTTAGGTGGATTGGCCATTCTAAATTGGCCCTAGTGTGTGCTTGGTGTGTGGGTGTATTTGTGTGTGTCCTGCAGTGGGTTGGCACCCTGCCCAGGATTGGTTCCTGCCTTGTGCCCTGTGTTGGCTGGGATTGGCTCCAGCAGACCCCCGTGACCCTGTGTTCGGATTCAGCGGGTTGGAAAATGGATGGGTGGATGCATAGATGGATAGATATGAAAGGTGCTATATAATAGATAGATAGATAGATAGATAGATAGATAGATAGATAGATAGATAGATAGATATGAAAAGCATTATATATTAGATAGATATGAAAGGCACTATATAATAAATAGATAGATACAGTAGATAGATAGATAGATGGATAGATATGAAATGCACTATATAATAGATAGATGGATAGATGGATATGAAAGGCACTATATAATAGATAGATAGATATGAAAGGCATTATATATTAGATAGATATGAAAGGCATTATATAATAGATCAATAGATGGATAGATAGACAGATAGATATGAAAGGCACTATATAATAGATAGATAGATAGACAGATAGATATGAAAGGCACTATATAATAGATAGATAGATAGATAGATAGATAGATAGATAGATAGATAGATAGATAGATAGATATAAAAGGCACTATATAATAGATAGATATGAAAGGCATTATATAATAGATCAATAGATGGATTGATAGACAGATAGATATGAAAGGCACTATATAATAGATAGATAGATAGATAGATAGATAGATAGATAGATAGATAGATAGATAGATAGATAGATATCTCAGCTCAGCTTTGGTCATTGAAATGGCTTGGATATAGAGTCACTAACCAACGGTTTGTCTTCCTTCATTGGTCTTTATTTCATTTCTTACCATTGCACCTTGTTGCTTCATTGATTTCCTGAGTGTTTTCCTTCCATGACTGAGTTGCCAGCTCCACAGTCCCTCGGCGGTCACTCATCTCTCCATTGGTGTATTTTTGCTCTGCAGTGGGCTGGCCTCCTGTTCAGGTGTTGTTCCTGCTCTCGTGTCCTTTGTCTGCCAATGCTCTCCACCCAAATCCCCAGCCCCTGCCCCTTCCTACCCACATAGAAATGAGCAAACTGCACAAGGACAATAAGTTAACTGGGAGTTGAACCCGGACCGCCGGTGATGTGAGGCAGCATCACTAACCGCTTTATCATCCCACATCATCATTTCAATGTTTGAAAATGAGGGAAAAAAATGTTAAGAAAAATACAATTGACATTAAAGAACCTCCGTCATTTGCTGGTATTTTCATGAGGTCAGACTGTCGTTTGCATCATTTACTGTAGAAGATGCCAGCCGCCCTCCTTGACGGTGACTGTGGTAAACCAAACACAATGTAAACCAAGCTGGAAATAGTGAAAGAGTAAAACAATAAAAATAAAAGCATTTCCCTGATCATCCTACACACTCGCCGAGAGAACACAAAACAAAAAACAGATACAGGAAAAAATGTGACTTAATTCACGAATACAAATCTGTGATCAAATAGAGAGCAGGGAGAGTCTGCACACGGCGTCATGTCAGATCTTTGGTGTGACTCCTTCTGTTTTCATTTCAGATTTTAAGGTGTATGCAAAAATTAATTTTGCTTCATGGCCATGAAGTTTCACACCTGATGGGGTTTTCTTATTGCGAGCCACAATTTGTTCTCCACCCTCCCGCATTGATTTTATTTTCAGTATTTAGTTTCTTCAGTTAAGTGCAATACAATAATCATGGAAATCAATGACAAGTGTAACAACACAACAAGGCAGCATTTAAAGTATAGCGAAACCTTGAGTCAAACCTCATATAATTAAAGACAGAATAAATAAATAAATATTAACAACAGTGTGTTAAATGGCGTCACACACACACACACGTGCACATGGGAGGCCACTCACTGCCTTGAATAATTGTACTTACCCGCTGAGCCAGGGGTTGGCGCTGTTCACTGATCCGTTCTCTCCTTTTTCCTTCTGCAGACCAGCAGAATGATATCGAGTCCTCTGACGTTACTTCTGGGCCCTCTGATGTCACTTCCAGTTCCTGTGATGTCACTTCTGGTTCCAGTACCTTTGGACTCACCACTTCCTGCCCACTCATCATATAAACCGCCATCTTTGCCACTGTTATCAGTTCAATTTCAATTCATACCTGTGAAGAGTGTTTTCTTTATAACTTTATCATTTATGAAGTATACAGAAAGTACTGTAATCATCCAAAAATTTAATGTCAAGATTTTAATGAATCTTGATATTTTCGAACCTCCCTGACTCTGAAAATACCATTTTTACTTTCTCATATATGAAGTATAGGGAAAGAATTGGAATCATCCAAAGATTCAATTTTGAGATTTTGCTGAATCTCGATGTTTTAGACCTCCCTAAGTTTCTTGTATATGAAGTATAGGGAAAGAATTGAAATCATCCAAAGATTCGATGTTGAGATTTTGATGAACCTCAACATTTTAGAGCTCCCTAACCTTCTCATATACAAAGTATAGTGAAAGTATTGGAATCATCCACAGATCTGATGTCAAGATTTTGATGAATCTCAACATTTTAGACCACCCTGAGACAAAAATACCATTCTTACTTTCTCGCATATGAAGTATAGGGAAAGTATTGCAATTGTCCAAAGATTGAAATTTTGATGAATCTCTGCATTTTAGACCCCCTTAACTTTCTCGTATACGAAGTGTAGGGAAAGAATTGGAATCATCCAATAATTCCATTTCAAGATTTTAATGAATCTCGATGTTTTTGACCTCCTATTTTTGGAATTATGTCTGTGTGTGTAAACTTGATAATTTGATTATGCTTACACTGAGGTAAACCAAACTGAGCATACAAGTATGAGGTACAAAATGAAGATTTCTATCCACTTTTGGGCTCTTTCTGCCGACTGGTAGTGGTACTTGATCTTTTACTAGCAAAGTACCCGCGCTTCGCAGTGGCGAAGTACTGCATTAAAATTTTTATTAAGAAGAAAAGTAAACCTTTTTAAACTGAGGGAAAATATACCAATAATTATTTGTTAAGGATCTCTTTGTATACCACATTGTCAGTTTGGCCCTCCGGTTGTAATATGACCAAGCTGTGCGCTGAGCTTACTCTTGAGCATGTAACGTACAGTTGGCCATGTGAACAGTAATCTTGCCTCAAATCTCACAGCTTGGATTGCTGCTGTCATAATCAGTTTGAGTTTCATGGTTTGTTTCAATCACGTTAGTATTTGCAGGACTTGTTGTGCTGAAGTGACATTTGGCATCTGTCAAGCGTTGTAAGTATACAACTGGTTTCATCGATAACTTCACATCCAGCTTTTGAGAGTTTAAACATTCATAAACATCAAAGTGTCCACTACACAAATCGTCACTGTGAATCTAAGATGTTTAAGAGGCATTGGTGGTTGTCGAAAGGTGTAAAATATTTGGCCATTTCGGTACACTTGAAAGTGACAACCGAACAATTCAGCGTCAGCCATCAACTCACATGCAGAACCATAGGTGAAGGGCTTAAGCATTTCACTCTTCTAGTGCTCCTGTGTAGTCTAATTATCTCCTGTACCGTCATCAGTCCACACCTTGAACCTGTCCCAGTCATTCAATACATAAGACACAATGTTCCTCCGGATATCAAGAGTGAGCCTGATATGGCCGTGCAATATGTAACAAAGAGAATGGAAAAGGTAGGTGCCATCTCCGGGCATGGAAACCACTCGGTAAGTGACAGTTCTTTGATCGATGGTGATCACCTCGATAGACATGTTAATGGGGGTTGGAATGATAAAGGTAATGGGTACCTGAGAAATGTAAAGTAAGTCTAAAATACCTACACAATAACTATAATTGTAATAAACGAACAATAAAACAGCGGAGAAGCCGTGGATTAAATAAAAAGGCTGCAGTTATCAGCAGGGAGACGTGAATCCCGTGGCGAAGCAAGGAAGGGAATGAAGAGACCGGAGCGACGGACGGCCTTATATAGGCAGGCCGCCAACAACGTGGGAGGTGTTGGGATGGGGGACCCAACGCCGCTTCACACGGTGACTGAGCTGCAGGCTATGGACGTATATATGTACGTAAGTAGGATTCAGTTAGCGTTGGGAACCCGCGTACCAAATTTCTTGAAGATGGGCCCATAGGTAACAAAGACCGTTGGAAAGTTCAATATGGCGGCTGACAGTGGCGTCATACCACCGAAATAAGTACGTACATCAGTTTCGGTTAGTGCAAGGAAGTCGCCTACCAAATTTCGTGAAGATGGGGCCATAAATAAGAAAGTTCAACATGGCGGACATTGTCGACCGTTATGACCGTTACGTGTAGAATTTCGAAATGAAACCGGCTTAACTTTTGTAAGTAAGATGTAAGGAATAAGCCTGCCAAATTAGGGTTAGGGTCAGCCTTCTACCTACACGGGAAGTTGGAGAATTAGTGATGAGTGAGTGAGTCAGTCAGTCAGTCAGTGAGGGCTTTGACTTTTATTAGTATAGATTCATGCAGCTGCAGAGTCCGATTTATTCAACGTTACTTTTATAATAATGGTTCAATATATTATTCATTTGATTGGATTTGTTGTTGATGGTTCTTTAATGTACATAATATAAAAATATAATCATTTTCTTGCGGTTTACTCCTCAAACATCCATCCCCATATCTAAATATATGAGAAAGTTGAGGGGAGGCTACTCTCGATTTTTTGAATTTGCTTCAAATACACAGGGTGGTTACCCCAGACGTTTGTCTGTGCTACTGTGCTTATTTTACAATGAAAATCGAGTCTTCGTCAGACCAGAGTCCTCTCGGATGACTGGCAAAAATGATGGGTCTTCCAGTTATGACATGTGCCGACAGGAAGAGGCGGGTCCAGGTGGGCGGACCCCGGAAGTGACGTCGGAAGGAGGGAGAACTGTCAGTGTGGAGTAGTGGTTAAGAAACTGGATTTCAAGTGGTGAGGTTGTGTGTTCAAATCCCACCACGTGACCATGAGCAAGTCACTTCACCTGCCCGTGTGGTGAGTTGTGAGAGATCAGCACTAACCTCTGTGCCACCGTGCCATGTCTAGAACGATCATTCTAATAGGCGGGCAGTGTGGCATAGTGGTTAAGAAACTGGATTTCAAGTGGTGAGGTTGTGTGTTCTAATCCCACCCTGACACCATGTGACCATGAGCATGTCACTTCACCCGCCTGTACCCTCATGTATTTCAAATGTTGTAAGTCACCCTGCACTTTTATGCAGTTATAACAAACCTATAGGCACATTTAAGTATTTACCTGGCCCTCAAAACGTGTGGTAAATGTCGTGTATTTGTTATAATAAATGTCACACACGTGCGCATGGGAGGCAGCTGAAGGGCTCACAAAGGGTAACTCCATGCCAGACCAGAGGGTGGCAAATCCATCTTTTTCATCGGCAGACCAACCACAGGAAATTTCGCCTGGACTGGAGGACATCACTTCCGGTTCTTGACCCGATGACATCACTTCCCCTTTAAAATCGCCATCTTTACCTGTTATGTTTGTTCAATTGTTGGACTGAAGTCTGTTGAGGCCTGTTCTATGGAACCAACTTTTCGATTTTGGCTGCCCCCAAACCTCCTACTGCGTCTGTCGAATATTTTCACGAGTGATTTTTCACATTCGAGCCCAAGCTGACCGTCTAAGATGACAAAGGTGACAGGCGCCTTTATGAGAGGCCTTGGCGCTCAGTCCTCACTCACTCCATCTTCTGTTCAGCCATCGACAAAATGCGCAGCGTCAAAGCAGCAAATCCTTGCAAGGGCGCCTGGCGCTCGAGCACATCGCACGAATGAACCGTCCACCGTAGAGTACGATTTGTCATTGTTGCCACAGCCACCACCTTATCAGGCCCACGCGGCCTGGTGACAGAACATCAGGAGAGCTCATCCGTCCGCCTCTTTGATCTGATAACTGGAGCGCCTGCTGCCGTCTCAACTGAACTCTGAGAAAGGAGGAAGGAAGCAAGAAAGAGCAAAAGTGTGGGAGACATTGAGCCGCAAGCGGGTTTGCTCAGATGCTCGCTGAGATGACTCCGTCTTTTCTTTTTTTTACTATAACGAAAACCCAAGTGCCTTCTTTAGGTGCTAGAAAATATGTCAGCAAAATCCTGAAGAAAGCTGCCGTAGGCTATAAATAATCATCAGGCTAATAAGAAGGAAAGGGGGGGGGGGCACAGCGGTGAAGGTGGGCCCAGGGTCCCGGGTTCAACCCCTCGTGCCAGGCCGTGCTCTGTCTGCACTTTCTCCTGGACTGACCTTCTCAAACACGTGTGGCTTTGGTTAATTGGTGCCTCTAAACATGACAGACTGGCACTGCCCGGTGCCCTGTGCTGGAGTGACTAACTTTGAGAATGTTGTGGTACAATCACTGAAGGTTGGGACGTTTCTACGAATGCTCGATCATTCACTGTAACACAGGAGCCAGCCTACCGCAGAAGACAATAAACCAATTTGGGAAACCGGTTTCTCTTAAGCGAGAACATCTCGCCCCCTAATCTGTGAAAGGTTGATTTGATTCTATGTTAGGTACTTGTTTGTTTGTTCTTTGTCTGTATGTAAATATATATGTACAGTCATATGAAAAAGTCTGGGAATCCCTCTCAGCCTGCATAATAATTGACTCTCCGGTCAACATAAAAGATAACAGTGGCTTGTCTTTCATTTCCTAGGAACATCTGAGTACTGCGGTGTTTTCAGAACAAAGATTTTTAGTGACGCAGTATTTAGTTGTATGAAATTAAATCAAATATGAAAAACTGGCTGTGCAAAAATGTGGGTCCCCTTGTCATTTTGCTGATTTGAATGCCTGTCACTGCTTAATGCTGATTACTTGGTTGGATGAGCTCGTTACGCCTTGAACTTCATAGACAGGAGTGTCCAATCATGAGTGGTAAAAGGTATTTAAGGTGGTCAACTGCAAGTTGTGCTTCCTTCCCTTTGACTCTCCTCTGAAGAGTGACAGACAGCATGGGATCCTCAAAGCAACTCTCTAAAGATCTGAAAACAAAGATTGTTGAGTCTCATGGTTTAGGGGAAGGCTACAAAAAGCCATCTCAGAGGTTTAAACTGTCAGTTTCAACTGTAAGGAATGGAATCAGGAAATGGAAGGCCACAGGCACAGTTGCTGTTAAACCCAGCAGGTCTGGCAGGCCAAGACAAATGCAGGAGCGGCATATGCAGAGGCAGGATTGTGAGAATGGTGACAGACAACCCACAGATCACCTCCAAAGACCTGCAAGAACATCTCGCTGCAGATGGTGTATCTGTACATCGTTCTACAATTCAGTACAATTTGCATAAAGAACATCTGTATGGCAGGGTGAGGAGAAAGAAGCCCTTTCTGCACTCACGCCACAAACAGAGTCGCTTGTTGTATGCCAATACTCCTTTAGACAAGTCAGATTCATTTGGGAACAAAGTGCTTTGGACTGATGAGACAAAAATGGAGTTATTTGGTCAGAACAAAAAGCACTTTGCATGGCAGAAGAAGAGCACCGCATTCCAAGAAAAACACCTGCTTCCTACTGTCAAATTTGCTGGAGGTCCCATCATGCTGTGGGGCTGTGTGGCTAGTTCAGGGACTGGGGCCCTTGTTAAAGTCGAGGGTCGGATGAATTCAACCCAATATCAACAAATTCTTCAGGATAATGTTCAAGCATCAGTCACAAAGTTGAAGTTACGCAGGGGTTGGATATTCCAACAAGACAATGACCCAAAACACAGTTGGAAATCTACAAAGGCATTCATGCAGAGAAGTACAATGTTGTGGAATGGCCGTCACAGTCCACTGACTTGAATATCATCGAAAATCCATGGGATGATTTGAAGCAGGCTGTCCATGCTCAGCAGCCATCAAATTGAACTGAACTGGAGAGATTTTGTATGAAGAATGGTCAGAAATACCTCCATCCAGAGTCCAGACACTCATCAGAGGCTATAGGAGGCGTCTAGAGGCCAAAAGGAGGCTCCACTAAGTATTGATGTCATATCTCTGTTTTGGTGCCCACATTTATGCACCTGTCTAATTTTGTTATGATGCATATTGCATGTTTTCTGTTAATCCAATAAACTTAATGTTACTGCTGAAATACTACTGTCTTCATAAGGCATGTCTTATATTAAAAGGAAGTTGCTACTTTGAAAGCTCAGCCAATGAGAAACAAAAATCCAAAGAATTCAGAGGGGTTCCCAAACTTTTTCATATGACTGTACATATTTTTTCCACTTCTTCCTTTGTGGTAATGCTTATTGTCTGACGCTGAGCTGGGGCATGTGGTGAGGCTGACAATATAAGGACAAGCGTTGGTCACTTTTCCCCGAAAGATTTTCAATAGCAAACTGCTTTTCCCTAGCGGTTTTCTGATTGTGCAGCAACCCGGATTTTGGTTGTTCTCCCGGTGTGGCGGTACATCTATATTTCAGAATGCCTGTCACCTTACACTCCAAATCGTAACCTTAGATCTTCAAATGAGTGTCTGTTTAGAATTCCAAGAGCTAAACTTAAAAGAAGTAGTGAGGCGGGCGGGCGGCCTTCTGCTGTTAGGCACCTCAAATCTGGAATAGCTGACCGATAGAAATTCACCAGTGGAGCACTTTAAAAAACTGCTAAAAAACGCATTACTTTAACATGGCTTTCTCATAGCTTAATAAGCCCCACTTTCTCTGCTGATCTTTTTCCAGTTTTCTGTGGTGGTGACCTGCACCCCCACCACCTGATCAGGGCACCGTGATGTCCCTACATTGATGAATTGAAGGCCAGAGGCCCACATGACCCTCATCATCTAATTCTTCCATGTGAAGCCTGAAAACCATGAGGACCGATTGAGATTATTTATGTTAAGGGGGCTGGGTGGTCTCGTGGCATTGGAACCCCTGCAGATTTTTTTTTTTTTTTTTTTCTTCAGCCCTCTGGAGTTGTTTTTGGTTTTTTTTTCTGTCCTCCCTGGTCATCAGACCTTACTTTAGTCAGTCAGTCAGTCAGTCATTGTCCAACCCGCTATATCCTAACTACAGGGTCACGGGGGTCTGCTGGAGCCAATCCCAGCCCACACAGGGCGCAAGGCAGGAAACAAACCCCGGGCAGGGCGCCAGCCCACCGCAAGGCACAAACACACACACTAGGGACAATTTAGGATCGCCAATGCACCTAACCTGCATGTCTTTGGAAGGAAACCCATGCAGACAAGGGAGAAAATACAAACTCCACGCAGGGAGGACCCAGGGTCTCCTAACTGAGTGGCAGCAGTGCTACCCACTGTGCCACAGTGCTGCCTGACCTTTCTTTATTCTTTTGTTAATTAGGATTGCCTAATTTTTATATTTGTCTTGTGACGCACTTTGAGCTCATTCATTTGTATGAAAACGTGCTCTAGAAATAAATGCTGTTGTTGTTGTTGTTATAACGGGCCCTAAGTGAGGATCATTAGTTAACTGAACTCCGATCAAATGGAAGTCAATCCATTAATTTAATTTAAAGTTCAGACAATTTTTCTCTTTGTAAAAACTTGATTGCTTTGTATGGATTGTAATAAAATTAATAAATAAAAAAAATAAATAAATAAATAAAGTTCAGACAAAAAAAAGCCACTTGTTAAATAAAAAGGCATCAGTGACATCGCAGGCTGAGACCGTGGGCCCCACAATGGGAAGGCACCTTTACTGTATACAGTAGACCAGTCAAATTTCAAAAAATTGGGGACATCACATAGGACACAGTCACTGCAAAAATGTAAAATATAAGTTTGAAAAAAAACAAAATGACGGAAAAAAATGAGCTAAAATGATCTGAAAAAGTCCACAAGGGAGTCAGCATAGTTGTGTGGGGTCAAAGTGTCGACAAATGTGTAGTGTCACTGTGGCCCACTAGTGGCTAAGACACTGAACTTTAAAACACTGTATTGTCACAGACTGAAAAAGTAACTCCAGTCAGGTCACGAGACCTGTGCTCTCATAATATAAAGATAGTCAGTGGTGTCCCCTAGTGGCCAAGACAATGAACTATAAAACACCTGCAAGTCGTGGACTCTATTAAGTGACCATGGTCGAGTAAATGGCTCTGCTGGGTGTTTATGCTTTTCGTAGAAAAGGCAAAAATATTTTTAAACAGGGATCAAGAGATGAATCGGATATCCAAAACTGAGTTTATGTCCAAAGAAATGAGACGCGTCAAAAAGTGCAGTAAAAAAAAGCTAATGTGAGACGTCTGTGTTTTGTAAAGTCAAAATGAGGTGACCTGAGAGTGTCTGTAGATTTAAAAATAAATTTAAAAAGCACTATGTAATATTCAGGGAGACTGATTGTGTCGCACACATGTACACATGGAAGACAGTTAAAGGGCTGAAAAGAAGGTAATTCCATGCCAGACAAGGGGGGGGGGGGGGGCCTGGGGACTGTGATAATCCTTCCTCTTTTATCCCTGCAGACCAAACACAGGAAATTCTGCCTGGATTTGATGACACACTTTCTGGTTCCATATTCAATGACCTCACTTCCGGGCTTGATGACATCACTTCCCCGACCTACCTTAAGCCCTTCCCCCATCTTCTTTCTGTTCCTCAGTTCTGTTTTGGACTCAAATCTATAAACAACATTGCAATGTATCACCTCATTTATGCAGCAATAGATCAAACGTATAGGGGTGGCTGCCTCTGTCTTGTGTCAAGGAGTTTGATTTCCACCATAGACTGAAAGATAAATATGAAAGACGCTATGTAACTAATAGATAACTAACAGATATGAAAGGCACTTTCTAACTGATAAACACATGAAAATGAGTATAGGCATATCAATAGACATGAAAGACACTATGCTATAGAGTAACAGATAAATATGAAAGACACTATATAATTGGAAAATGATTGTTGGATGGACAGACATAAAAGACACTAATCAACAGTCAGACATGAAAGGCACTAAAGACAAAAGTATAGTGACTTTCATTTCTATAGGATGAAAGATAGATATGAAAATCACTACATAATAGAGAGGTTGAAAGATTGAAAGACAGACATGAAAAACACTATATGATAAATAGTGTACATGAAAGGATAGATAGATAGATAGATAGATAGATAGATATGAAAGGCACTATATGATAGATA
>JANRMT010062837.1:97565035-97584000 GCA_026402145.1 Polypterus bichir lapradei
AGCCGAAAATATTCGGCGATGTTCATTCGTTGAACAGCACAACTGGCTATAGTCGGTTCCCAGTACAATTTGCCAGCACACCAGAGCTGAGAATATTCTGCGATGTTAATTCGTTGAACGTGACAAACGGCTTTTGTCGGTTCCCAATGCAATTTGCCAGCACACCAGAGCCAAGTATATTTTGTGACATACATGCATTGAATGCTGCAACTGGCTATAGTCATTTCCCAGTGCAATTCACCAGCACGCTGGAGCTGACCAGTCCGTGCCGTCCATTTGTTGAGCAGCCAGCTCATGACCACTGGCGCCCCCTAGTGAATCAGCATCACTGTCCCTGGGATTGAGCCGCTGCAGTAGACGAGCCTGCCAGCATCAGCGTTCGCCTCTGTGTGCAGCCATTTCAAACGCAGTTGATTTACTGAATTTCCTTAATGGCGTCAGTTGCACCCTGTACATATAATAATAGATTGTTCCAGTAGTTTTTTTAATAGTTTTTACAGTTCATTGGCAGTGTGTAAAACGATCAGTGTTGCAGTAATTGTGATGTTCTTTGCATGACAAAAATATGTGTTTCATTCTTTTGATGAATTGTGACATTTTCTTAAAAAGTGCAGCATAAAAATATGGGGCGTCCGGGGGGTGGGGGGTGGGGGGGGATTTGCATTAACCCCCCCAAGTATGTGGCAGTTTAAGGGTTAAAATTGTATCGCCATAGGGGATAGGGGAGGTTTACTGCTAAATTCTTCTCCATACTTGTAATTTTTTTATTTTTATACTGTATTGAGGATTTATTCTGTTCTGTGTATTGTATTGTATTGACCCCCTTATTTTTGACACCCACTGTACGCCCAACCTACCTGGAAAGGGGTCTCTCTTTGAACTGCCTTTCCTAAGGTTTCTTCCATTTTGTTCCCTACAAGGTTTTTTGGGAGTTTTTTCTTGTCTTCTTAGAGATTCAAGGCTGGTTGGGGCTGTCAAGAGGCAGGGCCTGTTAAAGCCCATTGCAGCACTTCTTGTGTGATTTCGGGCTATACAAAAATAAATTGTATTGTATTGTATACATTTCACAGTATATTACTGAGCACACAATGCCAACACGTTCAAATAGCGAAAAAAAAAAAAAAAAAATGTCAAGACGCTACTTTTAACCCTTAAACCGCCGGGACCGGCTATAGTCGGTTCCCAATGCAATTTGCCAGCACGCCTGAGCCGAGTATATTCAGCAAAGTACATTCATTGCAAAATCGGTTTTCAGTGCAGTTTGCCGTCTAGAGGTGCATTAACCCCCAACTATGTGGCGGTTTAAAGGTTAAACTGTCAGCCCCTTGGGTGACTTTGCTGTGACCGCTGCAGAAAGTTTAAGTGAAGAGACTTGCGAGACCACCAGGGTATTTTTATTTTTTTTTTCCCCCTCAGGAGAAAAATCTAAGAGGCATCTCCATCGTCTCTCTTTTCTGTCTTTTCAATCTCATTGTTGTGTAGGAGAAACCAAAAACATATTAAGGAAGATATATCCCCTAACCACCACTTTATTTGATATTTCACTCTATGGGCTAACACAAATTCCCGTTTACCCTACAACTCTCTGAATAACTAATGATGTCACTTCCTCTCACAGCTTGTTAGCCCCGCCTCTTCCTCCTCCTGGACCAGACTTCTGATCGAGACGGAAGTCAACCTTAAAGGCTGCAGAGAGTCTGAACTTCACTAGGGACTTCTATGAGGATTGTGATTTGATAATTGTTGTCATCATTCCCTCCCATGGCACCCCAAGAATTCATTTGCTTCTGTTCAATATTTGAAAACAGCAAACAAAACAACAAACTTGAGTTGGGGATTAACACCTGGCTGAAACATAACAGGTCGTTCCCCCCCCCCCTTGTGACAGTCTGCTCTTTTCGGAGCAGCCTGCCCTGCTTGGGTGTGGCGCCACGGCACGCCAGCGTGTTAGGTGGGCTCGAGAGGATTATGTCACTTATGTGGTACTTTTCCATTTGCCGTTGCATTACCGAGCGACTCTGAAAAGCTAACTCAGAATCCTTTTGCGGTGACTTGTTATTTTCAACTGGCACTGGAGGACTGCTCAGCACTGTTGGCATGTTGCGATCCAAAACTGCCAGAAGTTCTAGCATGTGATGCTTCCCACGTGGGAGTAAGTGCAGCAATCTCCTGTGTGCTAGCAGATGGTCGGCTGAGACCTAGTGAGTTTGCCTCCTGTAAGAAAGCAGAAGGAATCTTTGATCATGCAGATGACAAACAGTTTTGAAAGCTGGGGACGTCAGAATGTGCCCGCTGACTCCAAAGTCAGAAGAAGAATTAAAGTGGGCCAGCTGATGATGCCCGCGGATAGGGAGATGAGTATCCCAAATGAAGAGCTCCTGCTTTTCCAAAACCGACAATTTCAAAGTGGCCTTGCATGTTTCAAGTGACGACCCTAAAATGGATGTTCTTCCCTATCCTTTACAATAGTAGGGGGCGCTGTCGTGGCATCCGTAACTGTCAGACAAACAGATTATGACAGTGAGGGTCTTTATTACACCCTGCCTGGTCTTCTCCACTTTGGTATCTCTGCCACAAGTGCCCTTGAATCGGCTGCTTCTCTCTCTTCTCGACTGTCCTTCGGCTCGGGACCCTCCATGTTTAACTCTGCCATCTTTAAACTGGCGCAGTCTGCTGCTCATTTCACCCAACGCGAATCCTGCAGGCAAGGATCCAAATGAGAACTCTTTTCTGGGCCACAGGTGCCTGCATGGCTCTGCTCCTCAAGACTTTATAAAGTGTCGTCTGTCTATTACCGTTGTGTCAAGCTCACCTTTTTCCTGTACAAAAAAAATTTCAGTTGTGAACAAAAGAGAAAGAAAAAAAAACAATGAAAAAGATTTGGGGTTCCAGGGGGGAAATCCTGTTGAACGTCTAAGTAGAGAAACAAACGAGAAAAAGAAAGAGATCAAGCGCTTTGAAGTACTTTAGATTACCGCCCTCCAAGCTGTTAAAAGTTGTCTGGTCATCTGAAGAGATGTGTCCTCGATGAGAATGGGACGTCCTGTGAGGTGAGGCTGCCATCATCATAAAGCTGGAAGTGAAAGGAAACCAAGCTTTAGAAACGAAAATGTTAGTTCTCTGGGGAGTCCTCCTCCATTCTAAACCCAACAACAGCAATTTAGTTTAAAATGGTCCAAAATCACACAAAGAATGCCTTTAATAAGCCCTCCTTAATTGACATACGTCTTGACCCTGCTAATTACAGCCAAGTTCTTGAGGAAACCCTACAGCCCTCGGCCAGACAAATGAAGATGGGCAGCTGGTTCACCTTCCAGCACACAACACCAAAAAACAATGCAATGACTTAAGGGAAGGCGAAGTGGCCAAATCTGCGGATGGAATCAAGAAAGCAGCCTGCTGCCAATCGGTAATCTAACCCCACCCAGCCTGCGGCCCCTCGGTAGTCAAACTCTCCCAGTCTGCTTCCTCACATTCACCACTCTGCACACAGATGGCTACCACTGAGCAATCTCATGGGTTCATAGGGTCAACACACTATCTGAATATCTTCACCCAATCAATCACCTAACTCCACCCACTCAGTAATCAAACTCCACCCAGTCTGCTGCCAATCAGTAGTCTAGCCCCACCCAGCCTGTGGCTTCCACTCTGCTTCATCTCTCTACACCCAGACGGCTGCCACCGAGCAATCTCATGGGTTCTCAGGGTCATCATAGTACAGAGTGCAGTCAAACAAATGAAATATTGTAACAATCGCACCACAAATTTAATAAAGAAGCTGTTTCAGCATCAGTATATATTTAACTCCACCCAGCCTGCTGCCAATCAATCACCTAACTCCACCCATCGTGACACCACTCACTTATCTAACTCACCCAATCTGCTTCTTCATGTTCATTTAGCCCCACCCAGACTGCTGCCACTCAGTCATCTCATAGGTTCACAAGGTCATTATAGTCATGTGTACAAAATACAGTCAATTTCTCACTTGCATGTGTTAATCAACAGGCAACACATTATCTCTCTCCAGCACCATAATCAGCACTCCTACCTTACTTTGAAACGTCTGTCTTCTTTATATGAAATATTGCAACAATCTTACCTCAAATTTAGTAAAGCATCTGTTTCAGCATCAGTGTACATGTATATTTAACTCCGCCCATCGTGCCGCCACTCAGTACTCTAACTCCACCCAGTCTGCTGCCAATCAGTAGTCTAACTCACCAATCTGCTTCTTCACGTTCATTTAGCCCCACCCAGACTGCTTCACATTTATTTAGCCCCACCCAGACTGCTGCCACTCAGTCATCTCATAAGTTCATAGGGTCATTGCAGTCACATGTACAGAGTATGATTAAGCAGGCCGACATGGCAGGGGTCCCCTCTGCCCCTAAAGAAAGCACTCGGAGTCTCAGGACAGGCAGCAGAATCAGGCGCGCAATGAGCCTCCAGCAATGGACACCTTTTACTTTTATTACAATTCTTATCATTTCTGCCATTATTCTTCCTCATCTGACTTCTAGCATTCCATTGCTCTAGTCCTGCCTCTAATTAATTCCACCAATAATTCATAGCTGAGGGGGTGTCAGACCCCCCGGTCTGTCCATCTTATCTAGTTGATATGGGCTATTCTCTCCCCCACTATGCTTTCTACCGTGATTTACAACCAAAGAGTTCACATTCCCTTCTCTAAGCGAGGGGCCCATTCTTCGGCTCTCTAGCACGTCTGACCATTGCCTTATGAAAAACTGGTGTTTTCTGGCTCATACGAAATAATAAAGAATATGTAGGCCTAAGTCGTTTTAATCCTAACTCTTACATCTCAAAGCTTAGTATAAAACAATGCTTACTTTCTCATGTGCATATAATACTTTTCTAGTACAGTGGAACCTCGGTTCACAACCATAATTCGTTCCAAAACTTTGGTCGTAAACCGATTTGGTCGTGAACCGAAGCAATTTCCCCCATAGGATTGTATATAAATACAATTAATCCGTTCCAGACCGTACAAACTCTATGTAAATATATATTTTTTTAAAGATTTTTAAGCACAAATATAGTTAATTACACCATAGAGTGCACATTGTAATAGTAAACTAAATGTAAAAACATTGAATAACACTGAGAAAACCTTGAACAACAGAGAAAACTAACATTGCAAGAGTTCGAGCTGTAGCCTTACGACCCGATCGCTGTAAACACTTTTTTTTTAATGAGTTTTAAGCACAGGGGGAAAAAAAGAAACATTTGAACAAATCCAAACTTTATTTAAAAACCAACCACAAGCAACCAAGAAAGTAGCATTGCTAGAGTTCACGCTAATAGCCTTACGTCCCGATCGCTGTAAACACTTTTTTTTTAAATGAGTTTTAAGCACAGGGAAAAAAAGGAACATTTGAAAAATCTGTAATTTAATAAACAACCAAGAAAAGTAACATTGCAACAATTCATGCTACGAACCGAAAAATGAACATTTGAAAAATCTGTAATACAAAAACTAACCATAAACCACCAAGACAACTAAACTTGCATGAGTCGAGTTCTGGCATGAAGTGAGGAGGAACTGGGTGGAGAGGAGGTTACCGTGCTTAGAAGCCATGGTTAACTGCAAAAACACACGAAATACTGTATAGCACAAAGAGTTCACAGGTAAAGCACGCACATCCGACTGAGAACAATGAACAGGGAGAGGCTCAACACGTGCTTAAATACAGTAATCGGCGCGTACGAACTGGAAGGGAAATGAAATAGAGCACAAAGAGTTCACAGCGAAAGCACGCACGTCTGACCGAGAACAATGCAACACGTGCGGAAATCATCGGCGCGCACAAACCAAAAGGGAAACTGGCTTGTTCGCATACCGAGTGTGTGGTCGTGAACCGAGGCAAAAGTTTGGCAAACTTTTTGGTCGTAAACCGATTTGTACGTGTACCGAGGTTCCACTGTACGTGTAAATTAATAGTCACACGTGCAGAGTACAGTCAAATTCTCCCCACATGTGCTAATCAACATACAATACATTGTTACTCTCCTGCCCCGTCATCAACATTACTACCTTATTTTGAAACTTCCTTCCTCCATCCTTATCTGAAATATTGTAAGATTCTGACTTCAAATTTAGTGGAGAATCGATTTCAATATTAGTATATAATTAACTCCACCCAATCTACTGTCAACCAGTCATTTAACTCCACCCATTATGCCGCTACTCTGTAATCTAGTCCCACCCAGTCTGCTGCCAATCAGTAGTCTAATTCACCCAATCTGCTTCTTCACATTTATTTAGCCCCACTCAGACTCTTAAGTTCATGTGGTCATTATGGTCACATGTATAGAGTACAGTAAATTTCACTCTAATCAGCTTGATAAATGTCACCACTCTATGGCACCATGTTCAGTATTACTACCTTATTTTAAAACTTCTGTGTCCCTTCTGAAATGTTGTAACAATCTTACCTCAAATTTTGTGAAGAATCTGTTTGAACATTGGTATATGTTTAACTTCAACCAGCCTTCTGCCAATCAGTCATCTAACTCTGCTCATCATGCTGCCACTCAGTAATCTGACTCCACCTAGCCTGGTGTGACTCATTTATCTAGCCACACCAAGACTGCTGCCACTCTGATGCCTCATAGCGTTCAGGGGCACCTGGGTGACAGACAACTCGGCGAAAGACAACTCGGCGACAGACAATTTGGCAAAAAGACAACTCGGCGAAAGACAACTGGGCGAAAAGACAACTCGGTGACAGACAACTCGACAAAAAGACAACTCTGCGAAAAAGAACTCAGCAAAAAGACAACTCATCGAACAGACAACTCGGCGACAGACAACTCGGTGAAAAGACAACTCGGTGAAAGACAATTGGCGAAAAGACAACTGGGCGACAGACAACTCGCCGAAAAGACAACTCGGCGAAAAGACAACTCGGTGACAGACAATTCGGAGAAAAGACAACTCGGCGAAAGACAACTCGGCGACAGACAACTCGGCGAAAATCAACTCGGTGAAAAGACAACTCGGCGAAAAGACAACTTGGCGAAAGACAATTCGGCAAAAAGACAACTCGGTGACAGACAATTCAGCGAAAAGACAACTGGGCGAAAAGACAACTCGGCGAAAAGACAACTCAGCAAAAGACAATTTGGCAAAAAGAAAACTCGGTGAAAGACAATTGGCGAAAAGACAACTGGGTGACAGACAACTCTGCGAAAAGACAACTCGATGAAAGACAATTGGCGAAATGACAACTGGGCGAAAAGACAACTCAGCGAAAAGACAACTCGGCGAAAAGACAACTTGGCAAAAGACAACTCGGCGACAGATAACTCGGCGAAAGTCAACTCGGTGAAAAGACAACTCGGCGAAAAGACAACTCGGCGAAAACACAACTCGGCAAAAAGACAATTCGGCGAAAAGACAACTCAGCAAAAGACAATTTGGCAAAAAGACAACTAGTGAAAGACAATTGGCGAAAAGACAACTGGGTGACAGACAACTCTGCGAAAAGACAACTCGGTGAAAGACAATTGGCGAAATGACAACTGGCCGAAAAGACAACTCAGCGAAAAGACAACTCGGCGAAAAGACAACTCGGCGAAAAGACAACTCGGCAAAAAGACAACTCTGTGAAAGAGAACTCGGCAAAAAGACAACTCATCGAACAGACAACTCGGCGAAAAGACAACTTGGCAAAACACAACTCAGCGACAGACAACTCGGCGAAAGACAACTCTGCGAAAAGACAACTCGGTGAAAGACAATTGGCGAAATGACAACTGGGCGAAAAGACAACTCGGTGAAAAGACAACTCGGAGAAAAGACAACTTGGCAAAAGACAACTCGGCGACAGACAACTCGGCGAAAGTCAACTCGGCGAAAAGACAACTCGGCGAAAAGACAACTTGGCAAAAAGACAACTCAGTGAAGGACAATTTGGCGAAAAGACAACTGGGTGAAAAAGGATCTTCGGGAAAAGAACAGTTGGCGACATCCTTTACCAGTTAGGTAATAGGTTCAAAGAGATTTTTTAATGATATTTAAATGACAATGTAAGATGCCGAAAAATCAACAGAATCACCTGCTTTATGAGAGTCCCAATACGTTGAGAGTAAAGATATTCCTTAAGCTGTACTTGCAGGTCACCTTTTGTATTCTAAATAACGTTATCATACGATTACAATCAATACAATTTAAATAAAGGATTAGCAATTTTAGTTGCAGAAGATAATATAAGATAGAGTTTGTTCCATCTGCAGAATAAAGTTCGTTCATCAATTATATAAATTTATTTTCAACATTTTAAATCACGTTGTCATTTAAATAAAATTAAAAAATCTCTTTGAACCTAACTATTACCTAACTGGTAAAGGATGCCTCCAAGTTGTATTTCGCCAAGTTGTTTCTTTGCCAACTTGTCTTTTCGCTGGGTTGTCTTTGCCGACTTGTCTTTTCGCCAAGTTAACTGTTGCCCAGTTGCCACCGAACCGTCTCATAGGCTCACAGGGTCATTACGGTCACGTGTACAGGGTATAGTAAAATTCTCACTTGCAGGTGCTAATCAATATGCAAAACATCACCACACTGTGGCACCATGATATTACTACCTTACTTGGACTATTTCTGCCTTCCTTATCTGAAATAAAGTTGCAACCTTACCTCAAATTAGGTGGAAAATCTGCTTCAACACCAGTATATATTTCACTCTGCCCAGCCTGCTTCCAATCAGTAATCTAACTCCCCCAAGCCAGCTGACCTTTAGTCATCTAATCCCACCCAGCCTGCTGTCACTCAGTCATCTAACTCCACCCAGCCTTTTAGTAACTTAACTCCGCCCAGCCTGCCCTCCCAGGTAGGGAGCATGTGCTGATTTTACAGAGCATCGCCACACCCACCACATCACGAACCACCCGGATTTGGATCCAAGTGCAGCCATGCAACAGTTGACACCTCAGCACCACACTGGAACTGTGTGAAGTTTTTATAATGGCTAGAGTGCCAACCCTGCCACCTTGATCTATTATGGTGCCGGAGAGAGGTGACGTGTTGCGTGCTGCTCTCGCAATAAACAATAAAGATCCACCAAGTTTTCCCTGCAAGTTGGAGGACCTGCTGCCATTCTATAATCTAACTTCGCCAGGCCTGCCAACACTCAGTGATCAAAGTCCATCCTGCCTGCTTCCAATCAGTAATCTAACTCTGCCCAGCCTGCTGCCATTCAGTCATCTCACTCCACCCAGCCTGCCAACACTCAGTAATCTAACTCTGCCGAGCCTGCCCCCCCACCAGGTTGGGAGCATATGCTGATTTATAGTGCATTGCTGCACCCACCACATCACAAACCACCCGGACTTTGATTGCAGCCGTGCAATGGGTGACACCTCAGAACCACATTGGAACAGTGTGAGGTATTTATGGTGACTGGCGTGCCAACCCTGCCACCAACCTCCAAGTTTTCCCTGCAAGTTGGAGGACCTGCTGCCATTCTTTAATTTAACTCCGCCCAACCTGCTTCCAATCAGTAATGTAACTCCGCCCAGCCAGCTGCCACTCACTCATCTAACTCCACCCAGCCTGCTTCCAATCAGTAATGTAACTCTGCCCAGCCAGCTACCACTCACTCATCTAACTCCACCCAGCCTGCCACCACTCAGTTATCTAACTCGACCCAGCCTGCCAATACACAGTGATCAAACTCCACCCAGCCTGCCAACACACAGTGATCAAACTCCACCCAGCCTGCCAACACACAGTGATCAAACTCCACCCAGCCTGCCACCACTCAGTTATCTAACTCGACCCAGCCTGCCAACACACAGTGATCAAACTCCGCCCAGCCAGCCGCCACTCACTCATCTAACTCCAGCCAGCCTGCCACCACTCACTCATCTAACTCCACCAGGCCTGCCAACACTCAGTGGTCAAACTCCATCCAGCCTGCTTATAATCAGTGATCAAACTCCGCCCAGCCTGCTGCCGACTCATGCCTCTAACCACACCCAGCTAACTACCACTAAAGCTTTTCATTCCCCTCCAGCAAACTGCCATTCAAGCACTTAAATATGCAGTCACTTTCAGTATGGGATTTGTAAAAGCAGCATTACTGTTTCTGATGTGCCGCCTGTTGGAATGACAAATGCAATGAAGTTTATTACTACAGATGTTTGTGATGCACCCTCTGTTGGACTTCAATACACAGACACCGCTCCTTTTATTAAGGTGGATGTTTTTCAGGTAAGGCATCTCTATTCACTAATCATTGTGCCAGAGAGCAGTGATGCACGTGTAGGTAAGAAACCCAGTGGACAAGAAGGACCCGATGAGTCTATAAACGAAGATCATAACCCATCCGCAGTGAACTTTTGTTTTTTGTTAAAGGAAGTGAGCATTTGGTTTCCTATAAAGATTGCACCCTGTGGTCGAGAGCGACATTCTCCTTACTTGCTGCTGATGGTCCACTGGATTACTTCAAAAGCACGAGGGATTTCTTTGGCACTCTTGGCATTCAAAGCAAAAGAGAACACATGGCATTACTATTTTAAAAGAAGTCATTTATTATCATTTTTATTGTAAATAAACATGCCTAATGCGACGTATATTCCTTACATGTGAAGCCTTTTCTTTTTTTCACATGGCGTATTAAAAGCATATGTGACTCCTGCCGTCCGTGGCATTTGCTGATTTCCTCAGCTCAGAGTCGCTGGTTCTTGGGCTTATTTGAAGTGATTTGAATGTTGATGTGAATGATGCTGAAGCGGAGCTCGAAGGTATCAGCGCTGAGCTTGGCCACCAGGCTCTGAGTCAGTGGATGCCGAATTTGATCAAAGGCAAAGCACTGTATGCAATGACAGCTAAGGAAGCACTGAAGAAGAGAGCCGCTGCACAGAATTATTCTGAGACGATGTCTTCAGTGACATGTTTGACCCACAAAACTTTTTTTTCCTTTTTTTATTTTTATCAGGAGAAGTAGAAGAAGAAGAATATTACACACAACTGAAGGCTGTCGTAACACAGTGGCTCAGAGGATGGAGCCGCTCACTCACTCGCTCGATCGCTGCCAGGGTCCTCTGTGGACCCTGCATGTTCTCTCAGTGTCTTCACTTCACACACTCCAGTTTCATTTGGTTAGCTTTGCACCGCTCCTCGACTTTCTCTTCCCCTAGGATTATAAAGTTAGCCATTCCCAAAGGCCACAGAAAACAAAAAAGAGAAAGAGGACATTTCTGGGGAAACCCTGATGTGCACTCCGAGAAATAAAGTTACCAGAGCGGATCTTCTGAGTGATGCCATATATATAAACTGCTCAAATAAAATGAAAGGAACCCTTTAAAAACACATCAGATCACAATGGGAAAGACAATCCTGCTGACTCTCTCTACTGCTATGGACTGACATGGTGATGTGTGAGGAACGGAAAGATGGAAATTAAAATGATGAACTGGCAGAGAGAGGGCTGAATTCAAAGACACCCCGAAAATCAAAGGGAAAAAATGATGTGGCAGGCAGGCAGGCGAGTCCATTTGACCGAAATTTCATTGCAACAACTCCAAATGGTACTCAGTGGTTTGTATGCCCACCGCCCCCCCATGCCTAATGAGATGATGGATGGTGTCCTGGAGGATCTCCTCAACAGATCTGGACCAGGGCATCACTGAGCTCCTGAATAGGCTGAGGCGTCTGATGGACCGAAACATAATGTCCCACCCAGAGGTGTTCTACTGGATTGAAGTCAGGCGAGTGAGTGGGGGATCAGTCAATGGTATCAAGTCCTTCATCCTCTCACCACATGAGGCCTGGCAGTGTCTTGTACCAGGAGGAACTCCCAGGAGCCACTGCACCAGCATAGGGTCTGACAATGGGTCCAAGGATTTCATCCCGATACCTAATGGCGGTCAAGGTGCCGTTGTCTGGCCTGTAGAGGTCTGTGCGGCCCTCCATGGATATGCCTCTCCAGATATACCATCACTGACCCCCCCACCAAACCGGTCATGCTGAACGATGTTACAAGCACCATAACGTTCTCCACGGCTTCTCTAGACCCTTTCATGTCTCTCACATGTGCTCTGGGTGAACCTGCTCTCATCTGTGAAAAGCACAGGGTGCCCGCCAGTGGTGGACCTGCTAATCCTGGTATTCTATGGCAGATGCCAATCCAGCTCCACGGTGCCCACTAGAGGACGTCGGACCCTCAGTCCACCCTCATGAAGTCTGTTTCTGATTGTTTGGTCAGAGACATTCACACCAATGGCCTGCCTGCCTGCCTGCTGGAGGTCATTTTGTAGGCTCTGCCAGTGTTCATCCTGTTCCTCTTTGCCCAAAGGAGCAGATACCGGTGGGTCCTGCTGATGGGTTAAGGACCTTCTATGAGGGGCCCTGTCCAGCTCTCCTAGAGGAACTGCCTATCTACTGGAATCTCCTCCATGCCCTGTGCTGGGAGACACAGCAAACCTTCTGGCAATGCCAGGTATTGATGTACCATCCTTGAGTAGTTGGACTACCTGTGCCACCTCTGTAGGGTCCAGGTATGGCCTCATGCTACCAGTAGTTACACTGACTGTAGCCAAAAACAGATGAGGAGGGAAAAATGTCAGTGGCCTCCCTCCACCTCTTAAACCATTCATTCCTGTTTTGGGGGTCATCTCATAGTGGCCCCTCTAGTGCACCAAAGGAGATGAAACTGATGAACAAGCCCCTCTGCTACTTGACTGACCAGATCAATAGCTCAGAAGTTTCATTGACTTGATGCTATACGCGGATTAAAAAGGGTTCCATTAATTTTTTTTGAGCAGTACATATGTATATAGGGGGCTCTGCCCCCTGGTCACTTCACTCACCAACCCCCATGTGGGCACTATGCGCTACCCACTTTGCAGCTCTGTTGCTCGTATATGGGGCCGCGGATGTACAATTTAAAAAGATTGTTATTTTCATGGGCAGCACGGTGGTGCAGTGAGTAGCACTGCTGCCTCACAGTTAGGAGACCTGGGTGTTCTCTTCCCGGGTCCTCCCTGTGTGGAGTCTGCATGTTCTCCCCGTGTCTGCGTGGGTTTCCTCCCACAGTCCAAAGACATGCAGGTTAGGTGTATTGGCGATCCTAAACAGTGTGTGCCCTGCTTGGGATTTGTTTCCTGCCTTGCGCCCTGTGTTGGCTGGGATTGGCTCCAGCAGACCCCCGTGACCCTGTAGTTACGATATAGTGAGTTGGATAATGGATGGATGCTATTTTCATGGGAATTGTTACATATGCATAATAGAACTAACTATTTTATATTACAGCATGTAATTAACAATAGTAAAGAATAGTAAAATGTAATAAATTGAAAGAAAATTTTTCATATTGCATTAGAGGTATTCGTTGTGTTATAAGATTCTGTTTGGCTTTGAAATTAACATGCAAATACTTTTTAAACTTACACTTTTACTGTAAAGCTTCAGTAAAAACAATATTTGGAATTAACTTTTCGTCAATATCGCAGTGAATTTTGATTCTGTGTTTGGATAACATATAACTGCTCGTGAGTGAATTTCGTTTCTTTCTCTCTAATAAATAAATTGACTTTTTCGAATGTTTGTCCCTGTGATTTGTTAATTGTCTTTGCAAAAGCTCTTCTAATGGAAAACTGTAAACATTTTAATACGAATGGCATATCAAGATCTCCTTTGGTGTCTAACGTTATCCCCTGAAGATGTACGACATTACCATTCTTGTTGCCTGTTAAAATTTTACATGTCAGAATTGTTCGACCAATTTTCAATACAACTAATCTTGTCCTATTGCATAGCACATCACTCAGACATAAATTACGCAATAACATTACAATATGTCCTTCTTTCAACAGTAATTCAGCCAGTGGAAGACCAGACGATGTTAACGGTTGCAGAGATTCTTCATGATATTGTAAGTTGATGTTTTCATCTTCCACACCATCATCACCAACTGTTTCAGCAGAGTCTATTGATACACATTTAACCAATTTGCTGTGTAACCGATCTACAATTTTCGCGTTAATTCATTTGACTTCATCGTTTCTCTGTGCTGGGATTGGCTGTATACTCATTTTTTTCTGTTGATAACCCTTTGGGATGGAATTCTTCAATAAGATTTACACATAATATGTCTTCTTTAATTGGGAACTTAAAGTTAGGAAAACATAAAAATTTATAAGATCTAATAGATCAGGAAGTGTGTCTGACAAAAGCATTCACACTAATGAGAGGTGAGAGGACCGCGGGTGTGGGGCGTTAACCTGAGAGGATGGCGGGACTAAAGCATTCACACCAATGAGAGGTGAGAGGATGGCGGGTGTGGGGCGTTAACCTAAGAGGAGGGCGGGACTAAAGCATTCACAACAATGAGAGGTTAGAGGACCACGTGTGTGGGGCGTTAACTTGAGAGGAGGGTGGGACTAAAGCATTCACACCAATGGGAGGTGAGAGGACCGCGGGTGTGGGGCGTTAACCTGAGAGGAGGGCGAGACTAACGGATTCACACCAATGAGAGGTGAAAGGACAGCGGGTGTGGTGCGTTAACCTGAGAGGAGGGCGGGACTAAAACATTCACACGAATGAGAGGTGAGAGGATGCAGGTGTGGGCCGTTAACTGGACATGGTGGAGAGGAGATCAGGACTTGGAAAAATTCTCTTGGTCTCGTCTTGTCTCCAAATTTTCTTTTATAATAGATATATATATTTTTTAATAGATATATTTTATAATATATATATATATATATATATATATAATATTTTAATAATATATATAATATATATATATATATAGTTTCCTCCCACAGTACCAAAGACATGCAGGTTAGGTTCATTGGCGATTCTAAATTGTCTCTAGTGTGTGCTTGATGTGTGTGTGCGGTGGGCTGGTGCCCTGCCCGGGGTTTGTTTCCTGCCTTGTGCCCTATGTTGGCTATATATATATTGTGAAATGATACTCCTTGACAGAACAAAAAGGTTTGAAGCAGCCACCCTTTATACTTGAAAGTTTGGCTGGAAAAAGGCAAAATTTGAGTCCAATACAGAACTGAAGTAACAGAAGGAATGTGGCAGTTTTAAAGCCAGACAGGGGAAATGATGTCATCTGGAGAGGTACCAGAAGTGATGTCATTGAGCCCAGAACTAGAACCGGAAGTGACATCATCGAGTCTGGAACCAGAAGTGACCTCATTGGGCTCAGACGGAACTTCCCGTGGCTGGTGTGCAGGACAAAAAGAGAAAGGATCAGTGCCCTCTGCCACCCCATGGTCTGGCATGGAATTACCTTCTTTTGAGTCCTTTATATACTGGATGGCTGTAAATAGAAGGCTAATTAACCTCTGATCACATACATATAATAACATCGGTGTTCTTAATCTATCTGTGTACTGCTAGGTGGCCTACCATACATTCAAGATGTCAGGTTTCTTCTGTATATTTGAATGTTTTTCAAATCACAAAGAACTAGCGTGAAATGCAAACAGCTCTTCTCAGAATGAAATGGTCTGGCCATGGAGCTACAAGGAACTGCACAACCCAATTAAGGTCCATGAATTGCCATTAAAGAACCTGGATTTTAAGAGTGTATGGTAACCCTACACTTATGTAATAATTCCATAATAATAATAGTAATAATAATAATAATAATAATTCCATATAAATCCTGACTGATACTACTGCATCAAGCCAATGTCTTAGGTGTGTCACATTCCACGTCACATACAGCGTAGCCGGACATGCAGCTCCTGAAGACGCCCACATGTCACGGTGACTCAAACCCTACGCTTATCGCTATGACTCTGCCTGACCGCTTTGGTAACATCGTATTTTCTCACATGCGTTTCCACTCACCTTTCGGTTTGGAAGTGGATGAATGTATGAAAACTAGAACTGAGGGAAAATACGTTTGCCTTAGGGATGAAAATGTGTTGCAAGAGGAGCAGCGATCCCGGAGTGTAAAACCTGCCAGGGTTTTAAGGGATTATTGGCTTTTCTTGCGCGACTCAGGCGTAATAAACTGCTTTCGGCCAATTGGATTTCAGGATTTTGTCACCTGGTTGACTTGACTTGGGGCAGAGAACTCCTCCCCTAACCTTAATGCTAACCTCACTGCAAGTAGGAGTCATCTCTGACACATGTAATGTAAAGTGACAACCTACTCAGTGGAGTGGAGCTCTGGGGGTCCGCAGCTGGGGGGGTGCAGCGTAGGCTCAACGTCATCCCTCCTAATTTGACATTAAAGAGTCTTTTTTTTTATGCTGATCAATGACAGCAAATGAAAGCCAAATTCCATGCCTGACCATTCAATGTTGTTTTTAACACTTGTGACCACCAGGGTGCTCCTGCTCCCCAACAGACACAGCACAAGTCCAGCAGTACACAAGGCTTTTATTTTGAGTGGGAAACACTTTCCTTTCTTGTTTTCCCACCTGACCAGCACAGTCCAAAGCACAATGAGCACAACTAATGCACCGAGCACTTTGTCTTCTCTCTTTTCTTCCTTTCTCTTCCCTCCCAGCGCCACTCCTCCTGGCAAGCTTCATCCTCTTCCTCCCAACTCTGGCTCCCGGAATGAAGGCGGACGGCTCCTTTTATGCTGAACCTGGGAGTAGTCCAGGTGGCTCATTAGTGAAGTCTGAAATCCCACCCAATAAAGTAGGGCTCTGCAGCTCCCCTTGGTGGGATCCAAACTCCAACCCCCATGGTGTCCTGCAGGAATCCATGGGACTGCTGCATCCCAGGGGCACCTCCATCTAGTGTCCTGGGGGAGGCAGTGGCCTGTGTACATCTGCTCTCCCGTGTCCTTCCGCTATGTGGGCCACCCGGCCCGGCAAGGACCCCAGCTGTCCGTCACAAAATAAAACGTGAATATAGTAGACGCTGTATGAGAAGACCGGCAGAGGAAACAGTTCCTGCCTCAGAATGTCTGTTGTTTCCACTTTTTCCGTCTTAATTTGTATCATGCGGCGGCTGAGACTAAAATTAGAACCACTTTTAAAACGATTCCCTCAAAAACACACACAGAACAGAAAATGCGTGCAAAAAACAAAAAGAAAAGGTGGAAAATGCACCTGGGGACTCAGGTTACTGATTTCAAGGTTGGAGCATTTTGAATTTCTTCAGTTACTTCGGTTATTTTTGCTTTTGAAATATTTTTGTAAAAGTGAGTCGTATTCAACAATAACAGCAGTAATAGAATCCAATTACATGTGGTAGCACCCTACCTGAAATACGCTGTAAAACAATCCAGTTAAAATACATGACATGGACTGTCACAGCAACAGAATGGTAACATAATAAATGGGTAATAATATTAAAGAGATAAATATATGTAAATTGTCACACATGTGTGCATGGGAGGCAGCTAAAGGGCTCAAATGATGACAATCCCATGCCAGACCAGGGGGTGGCAGTGTGCACTAGCACTTTCTCTCTTTCTCCTGCTGATCACCTGAGGGAAATTCCTTCTGGGCCCGGTGACATCACTTCCAGATCTGGGACCACTAATGTCACTCCTGGTTCTGGGCCTGATGATGTCACTTTTGGGGGTGGTGGGAGTGGGGTCTGGGCCTGATGATGTCACTTCCGGTTCTGGACCTGATGACATCACTTCCAGATCCAGCCCCGATGATGTCACTCCTGGTCCCAAGCCAGATGACACCACTTCCAGTTCTGGGCCCAATGACATCACTTTGAGGGGTGGGGGGTGTGGGGTCTGGGTCCGAAAATGTCACTTCGAGTTCTGGACTCGATGACGTCACTTCCTCTTTTGGACCCGATGACATAATTTCCTGTTCCGGCCAGAATGACACCACTTCCTCTTTTGGACCCGATGACATCATTTCCTGTTCCGGCCCTGATGACGTCACTTCCTCCACCCAACTTTAAAATGTGCCATTTTCTTTGCCATAAATCAGTTCTCTTTTGACTCAATTCTGTGAAGACCAATTGATTATTATTTTTTTTTTGCTCTCTTTTTCCGAGCAAGTACACGGGTCGGCTACCCCAAACCCTTTTCTGTGTTCTCCTCTTTTATTAACAAAATTTAGATTTAATATGGGTTTTAGCTGTAAATATCAATGAATTTTCTAAATGTTCAAGATGATTTTGTGAATAACTGTTACATTGCCCTAAACTCAAGATAGTCCTGACTTCAACCTTTGCATAAAGTTAGGATATTTGCATAAGGGAACGCCCCCTTGTTGTGAAGCGGCACATTCTTCTTTATTAACCCCGTAGTTATGCAGAGTGAGATGCTGAAATGTAATGATGGCTAGCAAAATCATTTTTCTGTTTGTTGTGAATGTGTTTTGTGGTTACAGAAGCTGATTTACGTGGAGTAATTTTCGATATATCGAGATGAAATTGTCACACACTCTATATCAGAACAAGGATGTTTCCTTCTCCTCTTGGCAACATGAGTTAAGTTTCATAAACTTTGTCAGTCCATCAGTCATTTTCTAATATGATTAGTCCTGAATAGGGTTATGGGGGTTCTTCTGGACCCCATCCCAGCTAGCACAGGGCACAAGGCCATTGCAGGGAAAACGCACAACCCACCCTGACCACCCACCTACTAAGGGCCACTTTAGGAAATGCCATCCCACCTCACCTGCATGGCTCTGGACTGTGAGAGGAAGCCCATGCAGACATAGGGGGAACATGGGGGGACATGGGGGCAGTACAGTGGGTCCACCTGATCTGGAAGTGCTTTCTGGAGACAAAGGTTTAGGCACCGGAGGTCAGGATTGAAAGGGAGCCGGAGTCGGAGAGGCAGTTCTTTTTCTTTCTTTCTTTCTTTCTTTCTTTCTTTAGCTGCTTAGTCCAATATTTATAGTGTCTTTCACAAAATGTAATATTGCAAATTTCTTTCTTTCTTTGCTTAGTCCCATATTTATAGTGTCTTTCATATAATGTAATATTGCAGTTCTCTTTCTTTCTTTCTTTCTTTCTTTCTTTCTTTCTTTCTTTCTTTCTTTCT
>JANRMT010062837.1:97595255-97606483 GCA_026402145.1 Polypterus bichir lapradei
CAAAACTTCCTAATGTTTGTGCAAAATTTACCCTTAACAAGTTTCCAACTGTGTCCCCGTGTTCTTGATGAACTCATTTTAAAATTACAGTCTCAATCCACTTGTCTAATTCCTTTCATAATTTTAAACACTTCAGTCAGGTCACCTCTTAATCTTCTTTTCCTTAAACTGTAAATGCTCAGCTCTTTTAATCTTTCCTCATAACTCATCCCATGTAGCCCTGAATCAGCCTAGTCGCTCTTCTCTGGACTTTCTCCAGTGCTGCTATGTCGTTTTGGAGACCAAAACTGCACCCACTACTTCAGATGAAGCCTCACCAGTGTGTTATAAAGCTTCAGCAGAACCTCCTGTGACTTGTACTGCACACATCAAGGCGCTATATAACCTGACATTCTCTTAGCCTTCTTAATGGCTTCTGAACACTGCCTGGAAGTCGATAATTTAGAGTCCACTACGACTCCTAAATCCTTCTCATAAGGTGTACTTTCAAATTCCCAGACCTCCCCTTCTGTATTCAAACCTCACATTTTTAGGTCCTACATGTCATACTTTATATTTACTTAAAGATAAACTCCCTTGACTTGTACTCCACACTTCATAACCTAACATCCTATAAGTATTTTTGATCACGTTGGTCCTCTCCCTACACACAGACAGTGACCAGTCCACCATGACTCCCAGGTCCTTCTCAATGTAGACCCAAACTGCACCCAGTACTCCAGATGAGGCCTCACCAGTGTGTTATAAAGCTTCAGCAGAACCTCCTGTGACTTGTACTGCACACATCAAGGCGCTATATAACCTGACATTCTCTTAGCCTTCTTAATGCCTTCTGAACACTGGCTGGCAGTTGATAGTGTTGAGTCCATTACGACTCCTAAGTCTTCCTCATAAGGTGGACTCTTGATTTTCAGATCTCCCATTGTGTATTCAAACCTAACATTTTACTTCCTTTGTGTAATACTTTGCATTTATTGACGTTAAATTTCATCATCCACAAATCTGCCCAAGCCTGTCTACTGTCCAAGTCCCTCTGAGATGATTCAATGGATTCTCGATTATCTGCTAGTCCACCTACTGTGTCTTGCTATCATCTGCAGACTTAACCAGCTTGTTTCTTCTATTCTTATCCAAATCATTTATATATATTAAAAATAGCAGCAGCCCCAGCACTGACCCCTGCTGGACTCCACTCATAACATAACATGCCTACACACCACACCCTGAACTACCACTTCTTTTTATTTGATGCCCAACCTCTCATGTGGCACCTTATTAAATGCTTTCTGAAAGCCCAAATAAATAATATCATCTACTCCACTTTAATCGTATCCTTTTGTTGCTTCCTCATAGAATTCCAGCCTGTTTGTAAAACGTGACCTCCCTCATCTGACTCCATGCTGACTGTTCCTAATAACTCCTGTACTTGTCATGTGCTGCTCAATCTTCTCTTTAGCAATTCCTTCCATTAATTTTCCTGTGATGGACGTTAAGCTTACTGGCCTCTAGTTGCTTGGATCTGCCCAGTCACCCATTTTATATAATGGGATAATATTTGCTGTTTTCCGCTCCTTTGGAATTTCCCCCATGTGCAGTGACTTCCTGTTTTAACATCCCGCCATTTTACTCAGAATCAATGACAACATTAAATGTGGTAGCCCAGAGCACCCCAGCCCTTCTTCAGTAATTCGGTGTGCTTTGTTACTGGGTCTATCCCGGGTGTCTGCATGGCAATTCTTTCCACCTCCCAATTTGAATCTGCATGAGTTAACGTGGTCCTTGGCGGACTAGTATCCCACTCTGGTTTGATTCCTTCTTTATGTCTGATAATCCCAGGAAGGTCTCCCTGTGGTGGAAAAAGTGGGCTCTGAAAATGTTTAGGATCGAACTCCCGACTCAGTGAACTGTAAAATGCTGGCGCTCTCACATGCAGTTGAGATTAAAGCACATCCAGCTTCTAATGAAATAAAAGTCACACAGCTTATTCTATTATTTTACATCTACTGAGGTTCTTATCACCATGGTAACAAGGAGAAACATGAAAAAAAAGAGATTAAAATAAAATCAACCGACAGATCTTTCCAAATCCAAACCCATTCGCTCCACGTCAGGATCCCACCCTGGCAGCTTTGGGTTACAAGGCAGGGGTCAGCTCTGGATGTGGTGCCAGTCCATTATGGGCAATGCATACGCACCTGGGACCAATGTGGTTGTATTATTGTAGGCTTTCCCTCTACTTACCCTTTACCTGTTTTTCCTCAAGGGTAAGTGTACTCGTCAGATTTGTTATTGGATTGGTCTACTGTTGCACTTTTAAGATTAAGACACACACATATAGAGACTCTCACCACAACAGTGCCCCATGAATGACACACACAGCTGATTAAACCACACAAGTGCCTTAGGAATAACACAGCCTGTCACTCTCTCAGCACTTCAAGATACTTACTTATTATCGGCACAAACAACATCCCATGTTTTAATGATATCTCAGACCTAAATATTACTTTTGGTCTACAAGAATACATTTAAACATACAAAGGCTCAGCATCCTTGACTATAGGTCATTTATCAGCCAAGAATGCCTTACTTGACATCCTGTACCCTACTATTGGGTGGAGCTCTCACCCTCATCCTTAATAGGAGTTTTACTGAACAGTCAGCATGGGTCCAGTGCTCCATCTCAACCAATCAGATCATCTGATAAACAGCATTTGGTGATGCCGACGCCGCGTGACGTCAAGTTGCGGTCATGTGTTTCTCCTAGCTGGTGGAATGAGCTGCCCACCTCTATTTGAACTTCTGGCTCCATCATTGTGTTTAAAAGTGTTTGAAGACCCTCTTGTTTGGTGAATTCCTCTCTGGAAAAGGCGTTCGACCGTGTCCCTCGGGGAATCCTGTGGGGGGTGCTCCAGGAGTATGGGGTACCGGACCCCCTGATAAGGGCTGTTCTGTCCCTGTACAACCAGTGTCAGAGCTTGGTCCGCATTGTCGGCAGTAAGTTGAGCCCATTTCCAGTGAGAGTTGGACTTCGCCAGGGCTGCCCTTTGTCACCGATTCTGTTCATAACTTTTATGGACAGAATTTCTAGGCGCAGCCAGGGTGTTGAGGGGGTCTGGTTTGGTGGACTCAGGATTGGGTCACTGCTTTTTGCAGATGATGTTGTCCTGTTTGCTTCATCAGACTGTGATCTTCAGCTCTCTCTAGATCGGTTCGCAGCTGAGTGTGAAGCGGCTGGGATGAGAATCAGCACCTCCAAATCCGAGACCATGGTCCTCAGCCGGAAAAGGGTGGAGTGCCCTCTCAGGTTTGGGGGAGAGATCCTGCCCCAAGTGGAGGAGTTCAAGTATGTTGGGGTCTTGTTCATGAGTGAGGGAAGAATAGAGCGTGAGATCAACAGGCGGATCGGTGCGGCGTCCACAGTGATGCGGCCTCTGTATCGGTCTGTCGTGGTGAAAAAGGAGCTGAGCCGTAAGGCAAGTCTCTCAATTTACCAGTCGATCTACGTTCCTACCCTCACATATGGTCATGAGCTGTGGGTAGTGACCGAAAGAACGAGATTGTGAATACAAGCGGCCGAAATGAGTTTCCTCTGCAGGGTGTCTGGGCTTTCCCTTAAAGATAGGGTGAGAAGCTCAGTCATCCGGGAGGGGCTCAGAGTAGAGCCGCTGCTCCTCCGCATCGAGAGGAGTCAGATTAGGTGTCTCGGGCATCTGATCAGGATGCCTCATGGACGCCTCCCTGGTGAAGTGTTCTAGGCACGTCTAACTGGGAGGATGCCCCAGGGAAGACCCAGGACACAGTGCAGGGACTATGTCTTCCTTGGAATTCTCCCGGAAGAGCTTGAAGAAGTGGCCGGGGAGAGGGAAGTCTGGGTATCTCTGCTCAAGCTGCTGCCCCCGTGACCTGACCTCGGATGGGTGGAAGAGGAAGGATGGATGGATGGATGGAATTCCACATTAGATTTGAAATTCTACTGTCACACACACTGCAAGAGCCTAGTGAAGTTCTTGTGTCACTGCTGAAGAGATGTATAAATGAATAGAGTAAATTAATAAGAGTAGCAGAAGATCAATAAGTGAATGAATAAACAAACAGCACAAATAAATACTGCAAATAAGAGTAACATACAGTACAATTTCACATACACCAGCAGGTGTGTACAGTCTACAGTGCAGGACAGGTAGGGTCAGGTACCTGGGAGTTCACAGACCTTATGGCCTAAGGAAGGAGCTGTCTACGAAGCTGGTGGAGATAGTGGTTAGGCTCCAGTTGGGTAAACGGGGTGCTGACGATGGAGTAACCTACACGTAGAATATGGTTTTTCAATGCACCAATTTGCAACCCAGCTTTTGCCATCTCATGCTCCAACTCCACTGTGTACCCACTGAGCACTCGCTGAGTGACTCTGAGCAAGGTGACATCATCTGCGAAGTCCACGTCTGCAAGCTTCGGCCGATCTCATCGCGGTAGGCCAAAATCACCATGAGTAAGAGATTTAAAAACTTCACCAGTGTTTCTGTCTCGCTTGTATCTTGTGCAGAACTCTTCACTTGAGATGATCGATTCAGTCACACTTGTTTCCCGGACAGTCCCCACGACTGACATTGGCTCGATTATGTTGTAAGTCACTTCAGATAAAAGCATCTGCTAAGCAAATACATTTAGACGTAAATAAAAGGAGATTGAGAGGTGATAGGATTGAAGTGCTTAAAATTATGAAAGGCATTAGTGCAGTGGACCAAGACTGCGTCAAGGGTCATCTGAGGTACGTAATGCCACCCCAGGGCAAGAGGGGCCACTAGCGCTAACTACATCATCTCCATCTTCCTCTACAGTCCAGAGAAGACGCCCATTGAGGGTAACTGACTCTGCCACTTCTGAGTGGAGCTCCGTAAAGCTCGGGCACGTCAGTGGGAGAGTCAGTGAATGATAACGAGAGCGACCCGCTGGACGGAACTCCGTGCACTCTGAAGACACAAGGCCACTAGTGCCGCATTTCGGCTTATTATTATTTTTTTACACCATCGAGCACCTCTTTTTGTTTGGGACTAAAGAGTTTAATGGGTGTTGTGGTGTGAAATTTTGTATATAAGTTGATAAATATTTTGTATTTATTTGTAACTTATACATTAGTGTTATCGATAAGAGCAGCAATGGTTTGATGGTTAAGAACCCCCCCCCTTTTCAGGACCTAGTCTTTGTGATTTTACAACAGGGTTGGCAGAACTGCCTCAAACCAGTTTGGCAAGGTGATTCTCTGCAGGGCTCTCTCAATCAAACCTAGCATGGAGGCCAACTTACCTAACTGGCAAGCTCCACCCTAACAAATGCTATTGGAAATCCATTGTGTCGCACCAGAATTCTATTGGTCTAAAGCTGCACGAAGCCATTAAGTACCATGACGCCCTATTGGCTGTAGGGTTTGTAGGGCCCTATGACGGACTAAATCACGGAATTAAATGCTTAAAAACAAATTTTAGATTTAAAAACTGAAATGTATGGAATTTAGAGACTTAAGGGGTGACTGTTACAAAACGTCCCAATAAATTAACTCTTTCAGGTCTGATGTCAACTTTTGTCAAAAGGAGGAGTTGACGATGGTAATGGACTGTAAACTGTGACAAAACCAACCATTATGTTTTAGTTGGACTCTTGTTGCTAGAAAGAAAGTTAGATTCATTGGTTTGACTGAGATTTCCTGCGCTCACGTGAGTAGCAAGGCGCAAACAACGGCAAAAATTGCACCAACATTTGGCGAGAGATCAAAGCGAATGCGTAAAGCAAAATACTCCGTGGATGACGTTTTGCCTATTATCTCTGAACTGGACTATGACTTGTCAGACTCAGATTTTGATACAACTGATCGAAAACGAGTGTGAGGTTCCAGCTTCAGCTGATTGGTCCCCAGCTAATCGTTGTACTGACAATGTTTGCCAGGGAGGACTGCCACTTAACAATGATAAGAGGTAGAAACCAGATTGCAATGCACCGCAACTTTGTCCCAGCCACACAAAGACAGCCTGGCAGCAAGCCTGCCGCACATTCTTGGCAAACTGGCAGCCACAGCAAGCGGCGACAGACGTTTTATGTTGATTTCTGTGTGAAACCATTGCTTTTCAGAAACTATGTTTTTTGAAATAAATATTCAGCCCTCAAAGAGTTAAACAATTGACTAATCTGTAATTCTATCACTCTGATACTATTTTCGAGTTTGTTGTTTTTCAAGCGAACGCAATTCTTGTAGAAGTCCAGTCATGGCTCTGTTTGTGTTTCCTGCATATTTTATCGTTAAAGGCACGGAAATTAGCCAGCTGAACGAGACAGAAATGTCGAAGCGAGCGATATCAGGTATACTAACGACGCTGAAAAAACTAAGAAACGCGAGCTTATGTGCAAAATTGAGGGCACAACAACATCCCGGTGACTTTAACGAATCTGGACAACAACATTTCTGCAAGTTTTGCCAGCATACCATAGTACCCCTTTTAAAAATGAACCACGATATTTCTGGATTTAATAAAATGTTTCGCCTCGCGGTGACGAGGCACACAAGGTCCACGTTTGACTCTTCCGTTAGAAACTCGGCCCCTACAGACCTGGCAGAAGAGCAGGCGTCTCCTCCGATGCCACGAGCCCTTAAAAGCGGATCACTCCTTTCTTATTTTTCTGTTTAATTCCAGGATTTAGCATCTTGCAGATTAATTCGCTTTTGCTTTGTAATTAATTATTTTAGTAGATGAAGCTACAGATGTAATGATGCACGTTTTCAATCTGTGGACATTTAAGGTTTAAGAATCATTAGAAATAACTTACATTATTACAATTAGGCCCATTTTTTTTTTTTGGTAGATGTTATCTGTTGGAGATGGCCGGGACCCATGCCCGGTCGGGGCGCCTCTTTGACACTGGGATGCACACTATGTCCCCCGGAACACTTGGTGGCAGCACCCCCTGGGTTGCATCGGGGGCCAATATTTTGGAACACCGGAGCTCCTAGGCCAGGGGGAGCTGCACGGCCTAAAGAGCCCGTCTGGGCGGGAACGCAACCACACACGGAGGTGCAGCCGGAAGAAGGTCAACGAGCACCTGCAGCACTGCTGGGTGGGCTACAAAAGGGGCCGATAGTCACCACTCCGGGAGGAGGAGGAGGACAAAGCTGCCAGGGAGCAGTGAAGGAAGAGGAGTGATTTTTAGGTGTTTTGGGACTGTGTTGGGCCTGTGGGACACGGAGAAGACGTGCCCCACGGCTGAAGAAAAATAAAATCTTTTTATTATATTTCACGTGTTCCTCCGGTGTCAGTCTGTGTTGGGTCGACGCCTATACAGCGCCTTTTGCCACATATCTTTATGGAGAGCTGCAACTTTTCCACCTTTCTGCAGGCAGTAGCACTTCAGTCCCTTCACAACAACATTTCAGCAGTGGTTACCCACAATGCACCATACTGTCTGAAAGCAGACCAGCATGTTTTAAAAAGGGTTACGCCTAACAGTGTACATTCAACCTGCCTGTGCCGGTGGGAGAGACCTGGCAGCACTAGAAATACTTCAGTGAGGCTGCGTCACTTGTGATGGGGGGCTCAAGCCTGCCAGGTGCCCCCGAGGCAGGAAACAGCAGGTGGAATAGCTGCTTGGAATGAGACGGGTACCCCACTGAACACATTCACCTCTGCAAAAAGTTCTTTCTGGCCAAGAACACATCAGCTCAGGCTGTAACAAATATCCCACACCAGGGGTCTCCAACTCTTTTTTCCCCCTGAGAGCTACTTTTACAAAATGAAAATGGCCGAGAGCTCCTCATGTTTTCTAACGTTTATTCTCATAGCTTATTTCTGAATAAGCTTGTTTTGCCTGAACATTTACAAAATGTTGGTGTCCACGACTCACAAATAAATATTTAGTCCACCTGCAAGTGCATTTTGTATGTCTGTATGCATTTTCTAGGGTATCTCACACTATTGAATTAAAACATGAATGCTATCAAAACAAACCAATGCAATTCTAAATACACAGTGTCACACACGAGCGCATGGGGAGCAGCTTAAGGACCCGACAAGTCATGCCAGGGGACAATGGTGGGATACTAACCTCTCTCTCTCTCACTTCCCGTAGAAAAGACGAAGCGCCGCCACCATAATCCTTCCCGGACAACTAAGAGAACAACACTTCCGGGTCCCTTTCTCTCCTCTGGTCCCCCACCGATGACATCCACTACCCATCCACCACCACGCCTTCCCAGCATTCCACGTTCCTAATTTCTGGTCCGGCTCTTTAAATTGTCCGTCCACCCATCCTTTTTTGTCTTAAGACTTCGTGGAAATATTTGGCCTTGTTTGTGTTACAGCATACGGGGCCCAAAAACCCCAAACCTTTATGAGTTTGTTCTTGTCTTTATTACAACAGATCTGACTTATTCATTTGTCATTTTGTTCCATGTCACTGTGTGATGTGTTGCTCAGTCAGTCAGATGACTCAACAAGAGAGGCAGGTGTGTGGTGGAGTGGAGCCCCCTTTGGTTCACTCTTATGGAGTCATTTCAATGTTCGTCTGTCAGTCTTGTTCTGCACTTTGATTTCATGACATTCACGTCAGACTCACAGAGGTATGGAGACCCAAACAAATCAGACATCTTCAGAGCTGCTTGGTGAAGAGTCTTATAGTTATCTCGCTCTACTAAGCTCCAGAAATGCTGTTGAGACTTTAACTGCACATTATTTTGAAGGTTTACTAATATATAATAATAATAATAATTGTCACACATGTGCGAATAGGGGGACGTTGTGTGGACCAAGTAAAGGTAATTCCACGCCAGGCCAGGGGAGGGCAGGTTGCATTAAACCTTCTCCTGCTATCTCTACAGACCAGCCGCGGGAAAACCTGAATCAAGAACATCATTTCCGGTTCCAGCACCTAGAAGAACGTCATTTCCAGATCCGGCGCCTAGAAGAGCGTCACTTCCAGTTCCGGCACCTAGAAGAATGTCACTTCCAGTTCCGGCGCCTAGAAGAGCGTCACTTCCAGTTCCGGCGCCTAGAAGAACGTTACTTCCAGTTCCGGCACCTAGAAGATTGTTACTTCCGGTCCCGGCTCCCAGGCTGATGTCAGAGAAATACCACTTCTGGTCAACTTACATCATTTCCAGTTAACATACATCACTTTCTGTCTGACCATTTAAAACCGCCATCTTTTCCAACCTTCACCAGTTCTGTTTTGGACTCTCCACAATCAACTATTCTATTGAATGGAAAACCAAACCTTTGCAGCTAGGAATAATATACGGGTGGCTGCCCCAAACCTTTTTACGTGTGTCGAGTCTCTTCCTTTTTACATAATATAATGTCATCCATTATTAAATTCTGCTACGTACTTCTAAAATTTTTATTTTTACACTGTATTGAGGATTTGTTCTGTTCTGTATATTGTATTGTATTGACCCCCTTATTTTTGACACCCACTGTATGCCCAACCTACCTGGAAAGGGGTCTCTCTCTGAACTGCCTTTCCTAAGGTTTCTTCCATTTTTTTTTTGGGAGTTGTTCCTTGTCTTCTCAGAGAGTCAAGACTGGGGGGCTGTCAAGAGGCAGGGCCTGTTAAAGCCCATTGTGGCACTCCTTGTGTGATTTTGGGCTATACAAAAATAAATTGTATTGTATTGTATTGTGTAATATATAAAATGTCTGTCTGTCTGTATGTCTGTCCGCTTTTCATGAGTGAACTACTTAACGGATTTAGATCGGCTTTTTTTCTATAATTTGCTTGAACATTCTGGTTGATCTTGCAACTTCTCTCATTTCGCTACATATCATAGTTCGATTTATTTGTGCGAATCCAAGCGAGACGCAGCGGGCCGAGGGGCCTCACTCACTCGCCAGCTTCCGCTTAAGGCTTTGCCCTTTCCAGGCCACAGTTGTAAATAAGAAACATGTTCTTAATCTGTTTTGCCTGGTTAAATAAAGGTAAATAAATAAATAAAAAATAAGAGTTTGAGTCTGGATATTCTCTTAAGTGTGTGCCACATTGAAAAGATTCAGATTGCAATTTAGATTGTGGATCTCGATTTTGTGTTAAAAGGATGATTTTTTTTAAAAGATTGCCCTCCCCTAATTTGACTAATCAAGTTTTCAAATTTACATAGGATTCATTAACCCTTTGGCGAGCTGCCGGTCGCTCGTGAGCGACGTATTGGAGACCCCTAAAAGTGAAGTTCACCTACATTTCAGAAGGATGCATCAAACTAGTAAGAGCTCTTACAGTTCTGGAGGGCACTCGCTGTCCTACTGCAGTCTCAGCATCATGGAGGGTCGGGGCTCCTACCTGATGAATGGAACTGCAAAATAAGGTTCAGTTGTGCTAGTGTGCCGTTTCATTAAAAGGAGTGTAAAGTGACAGTTTTAATTATTGTGTGTTTTGTTGTGGCTGTTGTTACGGTCAGAAAAAAAAACCCATAAAAACCCAAAAAATTGAATCAAGGAAAAATAAAAACAGTGAAAACTGAAAATCAAAAAAAAAAAAAACGGAATTTGTGAGAAAATAAAATGGATTCCATAGGGTCCTAGGTTTGGACAGAGAGTCTATACACTTGCTAGCTTTACTCCTCTCCCTCTCTTCTACAATCTGATGAAGGAGCATCTCACACACCATGAACTGAAGAGGACAACACAATGAAGACCACGGCTCATCAGCCACATTGAGACAGGCGTGCGGCCCGTTCTGAAGAAAGCTGACCACAAATGAGGACTGAACTGGAGACATTTTAAGTAACTAACAAGTCTGTGTGCCACCTCAGCATTTATCAGGTTGTATGGTTGCCAATATTCACTTCGCTTTGTTATTATTTATGAATATTATCGATAATACATCATTTAAAGTTGTAACCTAACTCCTGCTTGTCTTTTGCTCTACGTAATTACCTGAGGTTACAGATGTAGAAGGGAAGGTGGGGAGAAGTTCTATACTACAGTCTCTACATATAAAAGGCGAAGCCCTCACTGACTCATCACTGACTCTCCCACTTTCCATATTGGTGGGAAGATGAAATGTCGCCTGTTCATTCCTTGCAGTGTACTTAAAAAAGTTAGGCCTGTGTCATGTCCTAGATAGATAGATAGATAGATAGATAGATAGATAGATAGATAGATAGATAGATAGATAGATAGATAGATAAACAGGAGAGGCACTATATAATAGATAGATAGATAGATAGATAGATAGATAGATAGATAGATAGA
>JANRMT010062837.1:97659922-97671311 GCA_026402145.1 Polypterus bichir lapradei
TTCGTTCACCCAACACACATTTATTTCCACAAAACTATTTACAATATTTACAGTGTCCAGTGCAAAAACCCAGTGCCTCCAGCACTTATCCCCCAAAAGTCCGGGCCTTTCACACAGTCCCAAGTGCCTTTCTTCTGGCCGTCTCCAGTCCTCTCTCCAGCTCCGTCCTCTTCCACCCAACTTCCGCTGTTGACTGTTGGGAGGCGGCCCCTTTTATAGCACCCCGGATGAGCTCCAGATGCTTCCTGACATTCCTTCGTGGACACGCCCCCGTGTGGCGGAAGTGCCGGCTTCGCACCCGGAAGCCCTCCGGGTGTCCCAATTCTTCTTCCTCCCAGCATTTCGGGGTGTGGCGGAAGTGCTGGGCTCCAGGGTTCTTCAGGCACCGGGGCGCCGCCTGGCGGTGGCCACAGGCCCCTACAGGGTTGGGCTTCCAAGCCCCCTACCCGAGGCCACCAACAAAACCAGGGCGGTTGCCACCTTGTGGTCAGGAGGAGGCACCAGCCCTCCTCCGGTTCCCTCGGGCATCCCGGCTGGGCTCCACCCTCAGCCGCATGCCACAATAGATAGATAGATAGATACTTTATTAATCCCAAGGGGAATTTCACATACTCCAGCAGCAGCATACTGATACAAAAAACAATATTAAATTAAAGAGTGATAACAATGCAGGTATAACAGATAATAACTTTGTATAATGTTAACGTTTACCCCCACGGGTGGAACTGAAGAGTCGCATAGTGTGGGGTCTCCTCAGTCTGTCAGTGGAGCAGGACGGTGACAGCAGTCTGTCGCTGAAGCTGCTCCTCTGTCTGGAGATGATCCTGTTCAGTGGATGCAGTGGATTCTCCATGATTGGCAGGAGTCTGCTCAGCGCCCGTCACTCTGCCACGGATGTGAAACTGCCCAGCTCCGTGCCTACAATAGAGCCTGCCTTCCACAGTTAGATACCTGTTAAAGGTGAATGTCACACAAATGTTAGAAAGTTTTTCTTCACACAGACGACCGGAGACAAATGGAGTAAAGTGACCAAGTAGCGTGGTGGACAGTACGACATTAGGGACCTTCAAAACTCGACTCAATGTTATTTTAGAAGAATTAAGTGGGCAGGACTGGCGAGCTTTGTTGGGCTGAATGGCCTGCTCTCGTCTAAAAGCTCTAATCGTGCCGCCCACAAAAATAACATAAAGCTGAAAATTACAAACTCGTCCTCTCCCCCTGTAACTTTCCTGATTAATATTTGATCATTTGGTGGGTGTAAACTTGAAAGATTACCTTTTATCCGGGTCCATTCAAGTCACACAGACTCTCTTTTCATAAATATTTATCCGCATATGAAGCAAAGCCGGGCGTTTGTATTCCGCTGCCGATACGCCAGGCGCTCACAAAGAGGCTCGTACTTCCAAACTCCTAAGTGAAACCATGCAGCCATTCTTAGGTAATTGTGCCTTAGGTTTAGAATAGCAGGGAACGGACACTAACTTCACGGGATAAATTATAAACACATTTCGGCTTGTTTTCCCTAAACATTTTCTTGGCAAATTATGAAACAATACATTTTTTTTTTTTGTTATTTGTAAAGAAGACAAAATCCACATTAAAAATCAGATTGTTTGAACAGATGCTACTTCAGAAAGGCACATCTTCTTCATTTCTTGTTTAATGTGGAAAGAAGAACGCAATTCCAGTAAAACAGCACACATGAAATACGCCACATATATCTGGACAAGTCCAGCCACAGAAATCAAAATCGGGAGTGCTCTCCCCTCGACTTTCTAGTATACTCAGATATGGGGATGGATATTTGAGGAGTAAACCGCAAGACATTGATTATATTTTTATATTATGCACATTAAAAAACCATTAACAACAAATCAAATCAATTTAATAATATTGTGACGTGAGTCACTGTCTTGCACCCCAAAAACATGAGGCCGAGTCTCGGTACTTTAGCAAAGACAGCTTTATTCCGCTTGAAACAGGAACAGCACGGTTATTTATTGTGGCGGGATCTGCTGATCTCCTGTACACAGACACAGCAGTCAGGCAGGGTCGTCTGTTCCCTGCATTTATAATGTTCCCTGCATCACCCATCGACGACATGCGCTTATAGCGCGATCGCGGTCGGCTCGAATTTGCTTTTGTGGTGAGCCGCTGCGGCGCTGGGAGCTTCCGGTTGCTCAGGTCTTTCACAGACACAGCGATCGCGCTGTGGGACATTCTTCAAGGTGACGTCCCATTGGGGGGCTGGGAGTCCCAAAAGAGTTTAGAAAACTTACAATGCAGGGTGTTTATAAAGTCCGTGTGCAATTTAAAATAGTTGTAACTTTGTAAGTATATGTTATAGAAAGAATCTGTAAAAAAGGATTAGAAAGAAGAAACACTTACATTTTGTGTTGTTCTTGTTCATTTTCAACATGTCCACCATCATCACTAATACAAAGGGTAATACGATTCTGTCCATCGTAACGATTTTCTTGGACTTGCCTCAAAGGTTTCTTCTACGGATGCTACAGTGTCTTCACTACCAGACCGTGGCTTATCATTGACAGAACATTTTTTCATCCACATGGATATGGAATTCCTGTGTGGAGCGTCTTTCTTGTACTGGGTTCTAAACCTTCTTTGGACAGCAGCGGTAGATTTTAGTTCAGCCAACCAAACACAATTTACTTTCTCTTCTAGTGAAGCCATGGGTCAACAGTGATTCTGAAAAATAAGTCATTTTTAAGTTAAATTTCTAAAAATAAAAACTTCTAAAAACAAAAAAAAAAAAAAACGAAATACAGCACACTTACAAAGTTACAACTATTTTAAATTGTGCACGGACTTTATGGACACCCTTTATATTGAACGATTATTATACAGTAAAAGTAAAGTTGAATAAAATCGGACTCTGCAGCTGTATGAATAAAAGGTAAAATACCACTTCCAGTTAACAGAAAATAACCCAAAAGTTGACAGAAATCTACGTTTTGTACCTAATACTTGTATGCAAAATTTGGTTGACCTACGCGAAAGTGTACTCAAGTTATTGTGTTTACATACACACACAGACAGACAGGATTCCAAAAATGGTATTTTCAGACTCAGGGAGGTCTAAAATGTCGAGATTCATCCAAATCTCGAAATTGAATTTTTGGACGATTCCAGTACTTTCTCTGTACTTCGTATACGAGAAAGTAAAAATGGTATTGTCGGACTCAGGGAGGTCTAAAATGTCGAGATTCATCAAAATATCAAAATGGAATTTTTGGACGATTCCAGTACTTTCTCTGTACTTGGTATACGAGAAAGTAAAAATGGCATTTTCGGACTCAGGGAGGTCTAAAATGTCGAGATTCATCCCAATCACGAAATGGAATTTTTTGACAATTACAATACTTTCTCTGTACTTCGTATACGAGAAAGTAAAAATGGTATTGTCGGACTCAGGGATGTCTAAAATGTCGAGATTCATCAAAATATCAAAATGGAATTTTTGGACGATTCCAGTACTTTCTCTGTACTTGGTATACGAGAAAGTAAAAATGGCATTTTCGGACTCAGGGAGGTCTAAAATGTCGAGATTCATCCAAATCACGAAATGGAATTTTTGGACAATTACAATACTTTCCCTATACTTCATATTTGAGAAAGTAAAAAGAAAGCGGTCTTATAATAATATGAGTTCAAATGGAACCGATAACAATGGCAAAGATAGCAGTTTATATGATGAGGGGGCAGGAATTGGTGGGTCCAAAGGCACTGGCGGTCAGAGGACTCGATTTCAGTCTGCTGGTCTGCAGAGGGGAAAAAGGAGAGAACGGATCAGTATACTTCGTATATGAGAAAGTAAGAAGGGTCCAGCCATCGATCTGTTTAAATTCAGGGTCGTGGAGCAGGGTGTGAAATACAGGAGATCCTAGAAAAACCCCTAAATAATCCTTCTTACCTTCCTGAAGGCCTCAAAGATGGGACATTTTAGGAAAATAACTTCTAAAACCATTTTATGGGGTCTATAAATCACGCTGGGTTTGGGAGAAAATAGACAAATTTGGGTCATTGCTAGGGCATTCCCTTTCACACTCACTGATCAAATCCTTAGGACCACCATACTTGTACTGGGTAGGGCCTCCTTTTAGTCTCCATACACCTTCAATTCTTTGTGCCATGGATTCCATGTTGGAAACATTCCTTTGAGACTGTGTGGGGACCTCATCCAGGTATTTCAAATCCTCAAAGGTACTGATAACGCCGATCCAGCAACATTCTTTAAGATGAACGGTGGATCAGATACTGGAGGACAACAGTGGGAATTAAGGGGAAGTGCATTTAGGGCTGAAGCCAGGAAGCACTTCTTTTCGCAAAGAGCTGTGGGACTTTGGAGCAAACCACCGAGACAAGGAGTTGAAGAAGAAACCTTGACAGCCATCAGGAAGAGTCTGGATGAGATATCAGGACAACTGAGTTAAACAAACGAGCTTGATGGACTGAATGGTCTCCTCTTGTTTGGCAGATTCCTTATGTTCTTATTCTGGTCCATTCTGGGTCTGAAGATTTGTCGGCTGCACCTTCATGCTGCTAATCTCCCGTTCTACCACATCCCAAAGGTGTTCTACTGGATTCAGATATGGTGACTGGAAAGGACACTGAAGAACGCTGAACTCACTGTCATGTTCATGAAACCCGTTTGAGAAGTCTTCTGCTTTGTTATGTGGGGCATTGTCGTGCTGGAAAGTAGCCATAAAGAGATGGGTCAGTTGTGGCTTGGACTGGCACACCCTTTCTTTACAAGAAGCAACAATATTCAGATGTAGACAATTTATTGGATCCCCTTACAGTTTAATCAAAAAAAGTGTCGTAAGCCCCTTGAAAAGTGACAAAATGAAAATCAATTGTCCCCTGTATACCTGTGTCATCGAGTAAAACAAAGCAAGTGTGACAAGAGATCAAGTGTTGCTTATTCTACAAAGATTTTCTAAGATGGCCTGAACCTCTAGAAGAGACCCTCAATAACTGGATTTCAGTGATTTTTCAAACTGGCTGTTTTCTTGAATTCATATCACAAATGTCTCCAATCATGCAATCAGCTGATTTAAATGAAGACAAGTCATCACCCTGCTGTTTGGTGTCATCGTGTGTCCCACACTGAACGTTGACCAGAGAAAGCAAAAGAAGAGAGTGGATTAAGGAGATCAGAAAGAAAATGATAGACCGGCATGTGAAAGGTAAAGGCTAGAAGACCACCATCTCTAAGCAGCTTGATGTTCCCATGACAACAGTGGCAAATATTATGAAGAAGGACCATAGGACTGTAGCCAACCTCCCTGGATACGGCCACACGTGGACAATCAACCTCGGGATAGGTAGAAGATGGGAACAAGTTCAGCAACAATACACAGGCTTTTATTTCGTTGTGAGAAACTCTTCCTAATCGTTTCCCACACAATAAAATAAAGCATGCAAGAATAAAGCACACAGCCCTTTGCCTTTCTGTCTGTCTCTCTCTCCACCTCCACTCCTCCCAACAAACCTCATCTCCTTGCTCCTGACTCAAGCTCCCAGAATGAAGGCAGCGGGTTTCTTGTATGATGCATCCTGGAGTACTTCCTGTGGCCAGTTAGCAAGATCTGGAAGCACTTCTGGATGAGGCAGAAGCCCAAATGAAACAGGGCTCACTAGTCACTGCAGCACCCCCTGGTGGTGCCCATGGGACTCAACAGGGCTGAGCAATAGAACTCCATCTCCCATGAAGACCGGTGGGAATCCATGGCATTGTAGCAACCCAGGGGGAGCTGCCATCTGGGGATCTGGGGGAGATAATGCTCCATGCTTGCTCTCTCCAGTTCATAGGCATCCCGGCCTGGTAAGGATGCTGGCCATCCACAACACTGGAAAATGACAACAGCTTTGATAATGCAGCCAAACCAGCTCAATGATAACTCATCTCTCTATTATAAAAAAAATCTTGTGAGGGAGATGAGGGAGACGAGACGTGATCTTCTCGGAAGACACTTTGACGTCACGTGAGACAAAAGGACAGCTGCTGTACAGGCTTTTAAATGATCGACACACAGCACAACATGAAGATCACACAGCTCACCAGCAGCAGCCCCAAGACAGCAGCTGATCCAACAGCATCTCCTTAGCATGCGTTCAGTCCCCCCCCCCCAACAACACGATCAGTGTTATACGTCCCACGAGAGAGAGAGAGTGAGATTTAACCACGCCTGGGGACGGAAATAAAGGACAAAGAGTAGACAATAAAGTAGAATGGCGCAAAGAATTCAAAAATGCTGGCGCGGTACACATGCACAGCAGGTCTTCTCGGAGAGGCACTTTGAAGTCCCGTGAGACTACTTGCACATCACGTCCTACTTACAAACAATTTATACAGCGAGCCATTCACTCTGCTGGTCACTTAAGCTCCTGAGATCGCTCCACTGCTTCCTGCTGCCCCTACAGGGTGTCGGGCCTAACACTCCTACCAGGGCTCTCCTCCCAGCAGCCTATTCCCAGTGACCCTGCTCTCACTCGCTTGCTCCCGCACCGGCTCCTTCACCTCCTGCCTTCTTCTCTCTTTCTAACCTCTGTTCTTTTTCATTTCCTTTTTCCCTCTGCACTCACGCTTCTCCTATTTATAACAGGGATGTGGCGCAGGTGTGGCGATTAGCTGCTCCTGGCATTAATTACAGACACAACAACAACATTTATTTCTGTAGCACATTTTCATACAAATGATGGAGCTCAAATTGCTTTACATGATGAAGAAAGAGAAAAAAGACAAAATAAATAAGAATTAAAATAAGGGAACACTAATTAACATAGAATAAAAGTAAGGTCTGAAAGCCAGGAAGGACAGAAAGAACAAAACAAACTCCAGACGGCTGGAGAAAAAATAAAATCTGCAGGGGGCCATGAGACCACCCAGCCCCCTCTAGGCATTCTAACTAACATAAATGACCTCAATCAGTCCTCATGGTCTTCAGGGTTCTCATGGAAGAATTGATGATGACGGTCATGTGGACTTCTAGCCTTTAATCCATCAATGGAGGGACATCAAGGTGCTTTTATTAGGTGGTGGTGCAGGTCATCAACACAGAAAACCTGAAAAATAACAGACGAGAAAGTAGGGGTTAGTACAGATTGTGGAGCCACCATGAATAGTAATGATAATTAAATTAATATACAGAGCATCAGGATTAAACTAAGATGAAGCTCTGAATAAGCCATGTTAAAGTAATGAGTTTTCAGCAGTTTAAGGTGCTCCACTGTATTAGCCTGGTGAACTCCTATTGGCAGGCTATTCCAGATTTTAGGTGCCTAACAGCAGAAGGCCGCCTCACCACTTCTTTTACATTTAGCTCTCTGAATTCTAAGCAGACACTCATTTGAAGATCTAAGGTTACGATTTGGAGTGTAAGGTGAAAGACATTCCAAAATATAAGATAGAGCAGATTATTGAAGGCTTTGTAAACCATCAGCAGTATTTTAAAGTCAATTCTAAATGGCACAGGTAACCAGTGTAGTGACGCTAGGACTGGGGTGATGTGCTCGGATTTTCTTTTCCTAGTTAAGATTCTGGCAGCTCCATTCTGCACTCGTTGTAATCGGTATTTTTTTTTTTTTTGGGTGGTCCTAAGAGGAGTGCGTTACAGTAATCTAGCCGACTGAAAACAAAAGTGTGAACTCACTTCTCAGCATCTTGCAATATTATAAGAGGTCTAACTTTTGTTATATTTCTTATGTGAAAAAATGCTGTCCTAGTGATCTGATTAATATGCGATTTAAAATTCAGGTTACAGTCAACAATTACCCCTAAATCCTTTACCTCCGTCTTGACTTTTAATCCTAATGGATCAAGTTTATTACTAATAACCTCATTATATTCATTATTTCCAATCACTAAAAATTCTGTTTTCTCTTTATTTATGTGCACTTAAGTGAGGAAACGCCTGCACCGCATCGCGCCCGGAAATCCGCTCCAGCCACATGACCTCCTTAAGCCAAGATTATTCATTTTAAAAAACTGGCCACCCATTTCGAGCCGCGGACCCACTATATCACAGACTAGCCAACGCCCAACGTAGCATACGGCGGTGTAAGAATAGGAACGGAAAACGGTGAAAAAGGAATTCAGAAATCAAGAAGAAAGAAATACTTCTCGAAAGACGCAGTTGTGAATAGGTGTTTTGCAGGAGACGATAGATAATGAGTCGAAAGATCTAACCCTAAAAAAAGCCACGTACAACTGACTGTGGCTAAAGACTGGTTGTTGTAGATTAACGCAAATCTTTGCAAACGTTTGTCCTTGGGAGTTGTTGATAGTCATGGAGAAGGCGAGTCCGAGTGGGAATTGTGTGCGTTTAAATTTAAAAGGGAGATTGGTGTCGGAAGTAAGGAGAGAGATTCTGGGAATGAAGATTGTTTCCGAATTTTGGATAGCGATCAGTTTGCACTCAATAATCTTTTATATATATTTCTCTTCTGGTTCGTCCTGCTTCCTCTTTAAACCCGGTCCCACCCACACGCAGCGCACACGGCATTTCTCGATTCCTATTCCTCCTCTTCCAAACCCTTCCCCACGCTGGCTGCGGTCTCCCATACACCCCCATGCTGCTTTTCTCGATTCCCATTCCTCCTTCAGACTACCGAATTCCCCGCTCTTCTCTCATGATCCCATTGGTGTCATGTCACTGCCGAAGTGAAAGATCACGCGGTCAGGCTAGATATAAGGTGGTGACATGATGTGACCGGGTTTGAAGAGGAAGCAGGATGAACCAGAAGAGAAATATATATAAGAGATGGTCTTCAGATCATCTTTAAAAGTTCTTCGCCACGTTGTTGTTTCTTCTTCCCCGCCTTTGGGGAGGATCCATCAGATGGCAGTGTTTGGGTGGCTGCTGCCTGGCATCCATACGACATGCCCCACAAATCGCATCCTGTCCCGTGTGATGGTCTCTTCCAGACTGCAGGAGTCGGCTCTTCTTAGAATTTCGACATTGATGACGTGGTCATGGTAGGTGACACCCAGGATTCTTCTCAAGCATCGCTGCGTTGACATGACCGACATATTACACCTCAGAAATGATGGGATATGATGCATAGACTGTACTTTCGCTCCCTTTTAAGAGGACCAATGCTGCGTGTTTGTCCTAAAGAACTTTTTTGTTTATATTGGTTATCTATTCAGGTAACGAGCCAACAGGTCAGGAGTATCTCAGCCAAGCTTCACTCCATCATGCCCGATGTGCAGGAGGCCATTAACAGACTGGTAAGGTGCAACATCCAGTTTCCATATGGTATGGATGCACATACATAAACCAGAACAGGTTTATGCCAACATAAAACGTCAATTTGCCGCCGTGTCCGGTTCTCCTAATGTCATCAGAGCACTCGACTGCACTCGCATTGCAATAAGGGCACAGAGCAAGAATGAAGCTGCTTTTGTTAACCGTGAGCAGTGACATTCCATTAATGCACAAGTTACACAAGATGAGACTGACAAACGTTGCGTCTCGGTGGTCCGGTTCAACCCGTCGTTCATTTATTTGGAGGCAGAGTAGCTTTGGCAGACGTGAGGGTGTTGTATGTGAAGGCTGACTTGTTGGTAAAGTAACAGACTGGACCCTCAGTGTTTCATGTGGTCTGCACTGCTCATTGTAACAGCAATGACATCATTACACGTGCCAGGTGACGGTGGCCCATCCTCCCAGAGAGTTTAGAGGAGTGGTGCTGGAATGCCCTGCATGATCTGGTGGTCTCAGTTACTCTGCAAGTGGTGATTGGGGGAGACTCAGCACGTCAGGAAGGAGACGGCTGTACCAGTCAATGACGTTCTGCAGCCGAGTCATTGCATATGCATGAAGTGGATTAGCATGCTCCATATATGGAGGTTTCAGGGCGGAGTTCACATACACATATTTACAAGGGGACTGTGACTTAGAAGTCCCTACGCCATGTTCCACAAATCTGATTTTTTTGTTTTGTCAGAGTCGAGAGGGAGAGGGTGACGCTGGCAAAGGAGGTGTGGAAGGAAACACGTGGTCTATCTGTGTGTTGTCACAGACCCAGCTGGGATGCCTCTTCACTGTATGGAGTGGGGGAGCAAGCCTGGTCAGAACAGTACCTCCCCTGGGACACTAGATGGCAGCTCCCCCCTCGGGTGGTAGTGGTGCCTCGGATTCCCGCAGGGTTCCATGGGAGATGGAATTCTCTACAACCCTGTTGGGATCCAGGGGTGCCACCAGGGGGTGCTGCAGTTGTTCCTGAGCCCGTGTGGGCGGTTCTTTTGGGTCATCAAACACCTGCAGCACTTCCGGGTTGGCTATAAAAGGAGCCAGCAGCCACCAATCTGGGAGCCAGGAGGAGAGGGGCTAAGCTTGCCAGATAGGAGTGGAAGAGATAGAGGTGGAAGAAAGGAGAGTATTGTGTGCAGTGTTGTGCTTTGGACTGTGTTGTGGGCTCGTGGGGAAGGAAAAATAAAAAATAAAAAGCACTTTATTTTAGTAGTGTCTGTCTGTGCCGGGTCAAGCGCCGGTATAGCGCCATCTACAGTCATAGTGCTCATACCGTGCTGGAGTGACTTGAACCTTTTGGTGTTTAATATTATTTTTTTTTCTAACCTTAAACTTTTATTTGGCTGAGATGTGCCTAGTGTTCAGAGGTCTGTGGCACCCCCTTAGGGTCAAAGGGCATAGAACCTCACAAGTGTCTCCATATATACAGGTGCTGACCTACTGACTATTCTGAAAGTGAACATCAAAGATTTGAAGTTAGTATGTTCTGCTACAGGGAGTTAATAGAGTGGTCTTACGAGTCGAGTGTGCCCACCGCGCCATTTGGAGTCACCTGTCACGGCCTGGTGGCACATACTGGTACTCCTACCTGCAGACTGTTGGAGATGTCCAGACGGGACAAGACCAAAGGAAAAAATAAATCTGCAGACATTTCATAAATCCTGCTTTTGCTTGGTCATTGTGGAGTATGGAGTGTTGTTTGACGGAGGAAAACGACAAATTTAAAGGACTTTAGCACAAGGCTGCACCACAACAAAATGTGAAAAAGTGAAGGCGCTGGGATGAGTGCAAAGGTTTGTTGTGTTGCTGGAATATTTTACCCTAACGCTGCATTTTTGCAGGTGGTATGGCTCATGTCCAGGTCAACACCTCCTTGTACTCTAAAAAATAATAAAAAAATATAAAACAAAACAAAATGTGCCCAGATGTCAGCTGGCTGCACTTGGTGTGCCCTGACTTTATTACTGTTAGAGTATTTCTTAATAATTACAGCATAGACTTCCCACCTGCTGGACATTGTAAAGGTCACACTCTTACACTGCATTTGAATGTGCTGTGCTGACAACTTTCATGCTCAGAAAAGTAGAAACATAAAATATCAACAAAGA
>JANRMT010062837.1:97684258-97702639 GCA_026402145.1 Polypterus bichir lapradei
AGATAGATAGATAGATAGATAGATAGATAGAGTGAAAGGCACTATATGATAGATAGATAGATAGATAGATAGATAGATAGATAGATAGATAGATAGATAGATAGGGAAGGCACTATATAATAGATAGATAGATAGATAGATAGATATGAAAGGCACTATATAATAGATAGATAGATAGATAGATAGATAGATAGATAGATAGATAGATAGGGAAGGCACTATATAATAGATAGATAGATAGATAGATAGATAGATATGAAAGGCACTATATAATAGATACATAGATACATATGAAAGGCACTATATAATATATAGATAGATAGATATGAAAGGCTCTATATAATAGATAGATAGATAGATATGAAAGGCACTATATAATAGATAGATAGATAGATAGATAGATATGAAAGGCACTATATAATAGATAGATAGATAGATATGAAAGGAACTATATAATAGACAGATAGATAGATATGAAAGGCACTATATAATAGATAGATAGATAGATAGATAGATAGATAGATAGATAGATAGATAGATAGATAGATAGATAGATAGATATGAAAGGCACTATATAATAGACAGATAGATAGATAGATAGTGTGACAATCAAGAGTCCAAGACATCATAAAGGTTTGTGGCAGCCACCCGTATATTGTTTAAAAGGGTTTGAAATAAGTAGCACGATTTGCATATCACAGAGTCCAAAACAGAACTGACTATAGTAGCCCAAGATGGAGGTTTTAAAGGTCTGTAGAGGAACTGATGTCATCAAAATGGCCAGAACCAGAAGTGACATCAGCAGAGGGGTCGGCTCCGGAAGTGATGTCTTCTGAGGTGCCGGGACCTTGCAGGATTTCCTGGGAAAGGTCTGTAGGAAACTGAGAAAAACAGTCAGCACACTCCGCCACCCCCTGGTCGGATGTTTTATTACAATTACTCAGACCCTTTAGCTGCCTCTTAGCTGAGATAGATATGAAAGACACCATATAATAGATAAGTAGATATAAAAGACACTATATAATAGATATGGAAAGCAATATATAACAGACAGATATGAAAGACACTATATAATAGAGAGATAAATCAAAGGCACGATGTAAAAGATAGATATGAAAGATATAGTAGAGAAATAGATAGATGAAAGGCACAATATAAGATAGATAGATAGACACCACACACATCAATAGCAAAGAAAACAGCAGACCGTCCATATCTGTGGTTTAAATAAGACAGTCAGGTCCACTTGCAGACTCCCAACTCCTAATCAACAGGATGAGTCACATACGAGGTGTGATCCAAAAATACAGTGAATGTTTTAAAAAAGAAACGTTTATTGCAGTAAAAGATTTCCAACTACTAGTCCCTCTCAAAATACTCTCCTCCGCTTGGAATGCACTTCTCCCAACACTCCTGCCACTTTGTTTTCTTTCGAGAGTGTCTTTAGTTGGGCTGTCTTGGCTGCCTGGATGTCCTCAATGGACTTAAATCGTTTGCCTTTCACAGTCATTTTCAATTCAGGGAACAGCCAGAAGTTGCATGGTGCCAGATCCGGTGAATAAGTAGGATGCGGACACAGCGTAATGTTTTTATTCGACAGAAATTGTCGTACTAGAAGGGACTGTGTGACAAGGAGTGTTGTCATGATGAAGAATGAAACCGTTTCAACGTTTTCCTCATTATCGATGTTGAAGGATGTCCTGATCTTTTCTCGTCTTCATCCGAGTCAGATCCATTACAAAATCAATCAAACCACTTGTAAACGGTCTTAATTGTCGGTGCGGTGCCACCATCAACCAATTTTAACATCTGATGGGTTTCCTGAGCTTTTTGCAATTTGAAACAACATTTCATGTTAATGCATTGCTCGATGTCCATTATTAACGACAAACTTGAAAAACACACAACGGTGGCTTACAAACAACTGACAGTATCACACAAGTTGAAACAAACTCGGCTCTAGGATGGACATGTCATTGAATTGCTTTGTGTTGCTCTTGGATGGTGCTCTGCGTCAACATTCACCGTACTTTGTGATCACACCTCATATGTGTGCCTGGGCATCACCTTTAGGGCTCAGTAAAGATAAGCAATGCCACTCCTATGCGAGAGGAGGCGCTGTCACTAACTGTCCTTTCCCTTCCTCCTGCAGTACTGAGAGGAATCCCAGGAACTGACCCCGCCTCCGGAGCCAAGAGAAGGCCCCGCCCCGTTCCGGTCCAGTCCAGACCAGATTAAAAGAGGGCGTGTCCGGAGAGCTGGACTATAAAGGAGTAACTTCGTGACTACCTTATCGTGAGGCTGGATTGGCCAAACTTGTGTTTGCTGTACTTGAACCTTAACGTTTTGTTTTTGCTTTTATTAAATGGTTTTGCCCGGCTGGCTCACCAACATGTACTGTGGGCACCACGACTCATCCTGGTCATGATAGATGCCAAATAATCCATACATAATTTATCAGGTAGTCATTTATTCAGTTTTTTTTTTAACATTATCTGCCCTTTCTTCTTGTAATTAGTTATTTAACAGGATGCAACATTTTTATGTTCAGTATTAGTCATCCTTAAATTAAATTAACTAATAATCAATAGCTCATCTTTATAAATACAATATCCACTACTCCAGCAATTATATATGTGTATATATATATATATATATATATATATATATATGATTATATATATACATGCCAAATATCCCATAAAATAAATTAATAATCACATAATTATGTATTCAATCTTTCTCTTGTAATTAAGTATTTACAGGATGTCAAATTTGTATCTTTAATATGTATAATTCTGTAAAGTTAATATATTATTATTAATTATCTTTTAATGAAGATGATCTCCTCTTCTACCACTAATTAAATATTTCTGGTTTGGCAAATATGTATATGAAATAGTTGGCATCCAGTAAATTAAATCAATTACAATAATTTTATAAGCTTTATTAACAGTGTATTTATCTCACCCACCATTACATATTAATAGGATGCTAAATATTTATATTGAGTAATTTGAATCCCTGAAATAAAATTAATATTGAAAAATGTGACTAATCAGATGATCCTATAATTAAATTAAATATTATAATATTAAAATAGCATCCCAAAAATCTCATAGATTAATTATCAATTATTATTTATTGTATCTTTTGTATTTACAGGATGTGCAATTTTTATTTTTTATTTTTTTGCTTAATTCCTGACGTCCATTAGGTGAATGAATTATTGTTAAATTATTTATTTAGTCTTGATGAAGACTCTCTCCTCTGCTCTTGTAATGAAATATTTATAAATTGCAAAATATTCATATTAAATATTTGTCATCCCATACAATAATTATTCATTCAATCTGTACTCACACTGCCTACACCTACACCACAATTAAAAATGAATGGGATGCCAAATACTTGTATTAAACATTTGTCTTCTGTAAAATCAATGAATTAATAATGAATTATTATTTAATCTGTGTGGATGCAATATTCACTTCTCTGACAATTAAATATTTATCAGATGCCCAAATATCCCATAAAATAAATTAACATTCAATTCTTTATTTGATGGGCGGCACAGTAGGTAGCACTGATGCCTCGCAGTAAGGAGACCTGGGTTTACTTCCCGGGTTCTCCCCGTGTCTGCGTGGGTTTCCTCCCACAGTCCAAAGACATGCAGGTTGGGTGTATTGGCAGTCCTAAATTGTCCCTAGTGTGTGCTTGGTGTGTGTGCCCTGTGGTTGGCTGGCACCCTGCCCGGGATTTGTTCCTGCCTTGCACCCTGTGTTGGTTGGGATTGGCTGCAGCAGATTCCCGTGACCCTGCAGTTAGGATATAGCGGGTTGGTTGAATTCTTTATTCGGTCTTTATGGACACAGTCTCCACTTCTCTTGCAATTAACTGTTTAAAAAGTGTCACATTTTTATGATCAATGTTTATCACTTCTAAAATGAATGAATGAATTAATAATGAATAATTATTTATCTGTATGGACATAATATCCACTCAGTGACGTGCGGTGAGGTTCATGGCTGGTGACTCCTTCAGAGTCAGAGTTACAAATGTATGAACCCCAAAGAGTCGCTTATTCACTATTCCCTATTCAGTTGGCAGCCTGCACCTTGACTGCGGGTTATGTTTCATATCTCATCTCATTCTTTACACACATAGACAGGTAAGGCGCATATTTGGCTGATAAAGAACGTTACGTTTATAGGGATGAGAGAGTGCGGACAGAGCGCATTTGCTCCTCACCCTCCATGTGTGCTAAATTTGCCGTTGCAATTCCACAATTCATACTCATTCAATACAAATGAAAGTATAGAGTGGTGTACAAAAAAAAAACGGATTTCAATTTTGACCTTAATTGAAATATTTAGTTGTTTTTAAAAACTTTTAATTCTGATGCTTTAATCAATTTTAATACCGACTGTCCAACAAAACAAGAAACACAAAAGAACATGTTATTTAAGGTCAAAATGTAGTTTTTAAATATTGGATTTTTTTTTTTTTATAAAATTGAAAACCGTTTATGGTCTTACCTTTATTTGTAAATGAAGTCCGTGCATCTATCCTTCTCCTCCGTATTTTCCTTTACTTTTAAAAATCTTAATCGTCCATCTTGGCAGTCATTCAGAGCAAAAAATAAAAATAAGCGGAGCGCTGCAGTGCCCTTTACTTTCTGATGTCGCTAACTTATCGGCGCCTCTGCGTTAAAAGAACAGCAATGAGCACCTGTTGGGCTCACTTGCGCCCCCTTCAGGGCGGCACGGTACTGTCTGCCTCACTCACCCTGTGCCTTTTCACTGCGGTTTTATGTCCGGTCAGCAAGACTAAATACAGTGGACCCTTGACTTACGAACTCAATTCGTTCGCGAGGGCTGGTTGTTACTCAAGTTGGTTGTAAGTCAAGACTATTTTTCCCCATAAGAAATAATGGAAATACCCATAATGCACTCCGAACCTCCTACAGCAACACTTACTTAACCTTTTCATAATAAAAAGGGTTGTATAATGTGCATAATTTACCAAAACACCAATAATTTTTCTAATGTACTAACCAAAAAGTTATAAAAAGTGCGTAGCCTACCAGAAACAACAATTTCACACTGTACTCACCATTTAATTTGACATTTTTGGGCTGCAGGAAGGGAGGAGGAGGAGAATGAAACGGAAGGTGGTTATCTTTTAGAAGGAGCCTCCTTATGCAAATCTTTTCTTTGTAAAATTGTCGAGACGGTGGATTTCGACATGCTGTACATATTAGCGAGATCGGTCACACGAACACCACTCTCATATTTCCGCACAATTTCCTTCTTTGTTTCGATTGTGATCGCTGTTTCTCACGTTAATAATGACAGTAGTCGAGCACTCAGTTCAAAGCTGGTCGTGTTGTGAACTGCTGTAATAATACACTCCAAAGCAAGCCGGTGCTGACTCAGCCTGATGACATCATCATGTGCCGCGCCAGCCCGCTAGCTAACATCCCTTAACAATCGCTTTCTTTACCTTCATTACCTTCTCTTCCTTCCTTAGCAATTATGCGTCTTGCTTGCTATGGTCTTAGTGAATTATATATATATATATAGATAAATCACTGCACTGACCGAAATTACGTCCACAAACACATGTATCTGGGCTCCGACTGATGCTTACGAACGCTCTCGGCTGTTTGTTTACAATCGCACAAGCGGATACACGTGACCGCATTTGGGTCGTAACGCAAGATGTTGGTCGTAAATCAAAACAAAAATTTTGGTCGTAAATCAAGTTGCTCGCATGTCAGGCCGGTCGTATGTCAAGGGTCGACTGCATGTCACACGCGTTCATTGAAAGATATTAGGCCGACTGTGGAAAGTCAGGGTGTGTAATAAACGTGTCTGCAAACATTAGATTGGTGACATACAGAGAGACAGCAGCAGGCACGCGCCAATCGCAGGCACCAACCCCGTCAGTGTGTGAGGAGAGCGCAGTATGAGGGGAGGTGAGGCTCGTCGCTGACGCACCTCACGTTTCTCTCTTATATTTGAACGGGAACTTCACCAATTCAGCAACTTTGACTATACAATTGATCAACGTTATTGGAATCACTCAGAAAAACAGTTTAAAGAACAGACCAGTGGACACATTTATTTTATGTTATCATTATTAGTTGTTTTACTCTTCCCCTGACCACACGTCCCCGAGTCCACTACTGTTACAATTAAACATTTCGGGTGCACCAAGAATCCCATTAAATAAATTATTAATTCTTCATTCTTTATGGACGTTGCCCCCACTTCTCTTTGTGGGACGTCAAGTGTTTTGGGCTCACAACTGGCATCCTGTAGAGGGAATTCATCATCACTGACTTCTTTATTCCCTCTTTATAATCCGTTTTTAGTAAACTGTCACGGTTAAACGTTTACAAAATAACAAGAATGTGTCGTGTACTACGCATCCCGTCGATTCAATTCATAATTAAGTGACTCTTTAAGTGGTCTTTCTGACATCTTTGTGTGCGCAGCCATGTTGAGGGGGATCTGCAGCTAGCAAACGGAGGTCTGCAACTGGCCAGACAGAAACGTGTATCGGAGAAATAAAGGATAACAACTGACCGATGGAGGCTGATAGAGAACTGTAAATGTTTAATGGAGATCAGCAGCTGACTGAACAAGGTGGGCAGCTGGCCAATAGAAATCTGCATGTGACAAATAAAGGACTGCAACTGACCAATCAAGAGCTGGAGGTGGCCAATGGAGACCTTTAGCTGGCTAATGGAGGTCTGTAGCTGAACTGTGGAGAATTGCTGATGATAAATGGAGATCTGCAACTGACTGATTAAGGTGGGCAGCTGGAAAATGGGGAGGTCAGCAGCTGATTAAGAGAGGCTTAATGGAGATCTGCAAGTGAAAAATGGAGACCTTCAACTGGCCAAGGGAGAATGGCAGCTGGCCAGTGGGGAGCTGCAGAAGATAAATGGAGATCTGCAGCTGACTGATTAAGGATTGCAACTGACCAATGGAGATCTGTAGCTGACTGGTACAGGTGGGCAGCTGGCCAATGGAAATTTGCATCTGACAAAGGACTGCAGTTGACTGATGGAGATCTGTAGGTGGACAAATGAGAACGGCAGCTGGTCGATGGAGGTCTGCTGCTGGACAATGTGGAATTGAAGATGATTAACAGAGATCTGCAGCTGACTGATAAAGGTGGGCAACAGGCCAATAGAGACCAGCAGTTGATTAACAGGGGTCTACAGTAGTCTAATGGAGATCTGCTGCTGGCTAATGGATGTCTAGAACTAGCCAATGGAGATCTGAAGCTGGCCAATGGGAATCTGCATATGACAAATAAAGGGCTGCAGTTGGCCGATGGAGATCTGCAGGTGGCCAATAAAGGACTTCAGCTGCACAGTGGAGAATTGCAGATGATAAATGTAGATCTGCAGCTGACTGGTAAAGGTGGGTAGCTGGCCAATGAATATCTGCATCTGACAAATAAAGGACTGCAACTGACCAATGGAGATCTGCAGGTGGCCAATGGAGACCTTCAACTGGCCAAGGGAGAACAACAGCTGGCCGATGGAGGTGGGAGCTGGACAGTAAAGAACTGCAGATGATAAATGGAGATATGCAGCTGACTGATAAAGGTGGGCAACAGGCCAATAGAGACGAGCAGCTGATTAATAGGAGTCTACAGTTGTTTAATGGAGATCTGCAGCTGGCTGATACAGGTGGGCAGCTGGCCAATGGAAATCTGAATCTGACAAACAAAGGACTGCAGTTGACCGATGGAGATCTGTAGGTGGACAAATGAGAATGGCAGCTGGTTGTTGGAGGTCTGCAACTGGACAATGTGGAATTGAAGATGATTAACAGAGATATGCAGCTGACTGATAAAGGTGGGCAACAGGTCAATAGAGACCAGCAGCTGATTAATAGGGGTCTACAGTAGTCTAATGGAGATCTGCAGGTGGCCAATGGAGACCTTCAACTGGCCAAGGGAGAACGACAGCTGGCCGATGGAGGTCTGCAGCTGGACAGTAGAGAACTGCAGATGATAAATGGAGATCTGCAGCTGACTGATACAGGTGGGCAACAGGCTAATAGAGACCAGCAGCTGATTAATAGGGGTCCACGAGTACAGTAGTCTAATGGAAATCTGCAGCTGGCCAATGGAGATCTGCATATGATAAGTAAAGGACTGCAGTTGGCCGATGGAGAATTGCAGATGATTAATGGAGATCTGCAGCTGACTGATAAAGGTGGGCAGCAGCTGATTAATAAGAGTCTGCAGTGATCTAATGGAGATTTGCAGCTGGCCAATGGAAATCTGCATATGACAATAAAGGACTGCAATTGACCAATGGGGATCTGCAGGTAGCCAATGGAGAATAGCAACTCGCTGATGCAAGTCTGTAACTGGACAGTGGAAAATTGAAGAAAATGAATGAAGATCTGCAGCTGATTGATTTGTTAGATGGAAATCTGCATATGATAAGTAAAGGACTGCAGCTGACCGATGGAGATCTGCAGGTGGACATTACTGTAGAACTGCAGGTGATTCATGGAGATGCTGTGTGTTGGTCAAACGTGCAGACAGGACGTCCATTTCACTGAGCACTCGTGACAACACATCTGAAATGTAGAGACAACGCTACGTTTTTATTTTTTATCAATACAGAAACCTTACATTTTTGAAAAAGCCAATACTGCGGCACCCCGGCACAGACTTACTGAGTTTCATAGAGAGAAGCCACGGTGAGACAGAATGAAGGGAGATGATTTTTAGAGCCGGACGAGCTGCTGTTCCGCATACGGGAGAAGGAGAACAACTGAGGATGGCATTCCTGACTTTTAGTTTCTTCATGGCAGGCATTTATGAAGAGGCAGTCGTCCTTTTAAGGCTCAGGTGCCAATACAGCATCGCGATTTGTACGAATTTGAAAGCAACGTTGAATGAATCGACTGCAGCGGCGCCGTCTCCTGTGATAATAATGAGAGAACTCCAGAGACGTCTTTGCAGGACTCCATGCTGTAGATGCTTACAGTCTGTGGATTCAATTATTCAACAAGCTTTCGAGTCTTTGATTAATTAGTGAAGCCACACTAAACTGGGAAATACAAAGAAGCAGACTTCACTTGTTACGTCTGCAGGGGTAACCAGGAGAAGGACATCAAATGTGAAACCGGTCAAAACGGGGCGGTCAAATAGGCCGAAATGTAAAGCGAGAAACAAAGTCGAGAGTGCGAGCGAAAGGCCAATACACAAACACACGACGCACAACCATTTTTAGCAAGCGCAAGAGTCGTTTTGTTTTTTTGTCATTCCAACAGATGGCACATTACTAACATAACACTGATTCTGTGAGCCCCATACCAAGTGGCCTATACCAGGGGTCCTCAATCACGGTCCTGGAGAGCCGCAGTGGCTACAGGTTTTTGCTCCAACCCAATTGCTTAATAAGAAGCCCTTATTGCTCAAGTAACACTTCTGCTTCACTTTAGTTGTCCCACTCGTTAAGATTGTGAACCCTTATTGCTTATTTTAGTCTTAAACAGCTGTATTCTTGGTTTCTAATTAGCAATAACATGCAAACAACAAAAGAGACAAGCATTTCTCTATTTAGCTTGTTACCATTTACACCTGTGTGCATTTATCATGTACTATTGGGTTTAATTAAATACTTGGAAGGAAAGTAAAGAGAAAAAAATGAAGGACTGAGAATTACTCCTCCATTTTAGCCTTCAAATCATTTGGATGATATCCTTAGAAAGGAGAAGAAAATCTAGGATACGAGAATTACCTGACATAGTGGCGTTAAAGCACTAACAAGCCATGAAATTAAATTATTGGCAAGAATTGCTTTCTAATTAAGCAACCAGGTTAAAACAAAAACCTGCAGCCACTGCGGCTCTCCAGGACTGTGATTGAGGACCCCTGGCCTATACCAGTAACATATGCATTGCATTTGTCATTCTAACAGATGGTGCATAACAATCATTTGTAGTAATGAAGTGCATTACTACAAATGTTTGTGATGTGCCACCTGTTAGAATAAAAAATGCAATGCATATGTTACTGGTATAGGCCACTTGGTATGCATTTTATTCTTATATGCAACACAAAATACATTCCAATAGATGGTGGAATTCAAATGTTCACGCTGAGGTCTACGTTGAATATTTTGACAAAACAGATGATTGTGATGTGCCATCTGTTGGAATGAAAAATGCAATGCATTTTATTCCCACGTACATTACAAAATACAATCCAATAGATGGTGGATGTTGCAGTACTTGCATATGACAGAGATGATTCTCAACTTCAGGATGGTCCACGCTGTCCACCGCCCACCACGCATCAAGGGCTTGTGTGATGGAATCGATCTCAAGAGCACCAAATTCCTTGGTGTGTACTTGGCAGCAGTCCTTACACAGTCAATTAGGACCACCGCCATAGCCAAGAAGGCACCGCAGCATCTCCACTCTCTTCAGCAGCTGACAAAGACGTACCCACCTCGCTCCATTCTCACCACATTCTACAATCAAGAGCGTTCTGACCAGTCAGGTTTGGGAACTGCAGTGTTTCAGACCCCACAATAATGCACACCGCAGGAAAAGGGACCACTCTGCCCTCCATTAAAGACATTGTTGCACTTGCAAAGCCCACAACATCATGAAGGACCACTCCCACCCCTCCTCTGGTCTCTTTGCTCCACTAACCATCTGACAGAAGGTTCTAAAGCAGTTCTGTCAGGCACACCTTGGTGGTCCTCACTCTGTGCTGCTCCCCCTCCACCCCATCCTCAGATCTGCTCCTAATAGCTTATTTGAGGTGGTCTGGGCATCTGATACAGATGGTTCTCAGACGTCTGCGGAGCTCTTACAGACATGACCAGCTGGGAGGAGACCCCGGGGAAGACCCAAGGCCTTGCTGAGTGGATTATATGTCCTCTGCTGGCCTGGGAACATCTTGGGGTCCCACAGTATGAGTTGGCAAGTGTGTCTGGGGAAAAGGACGTGTTGGCCCAACTGCCAAGGCTGTTGCCCCCGTGACCTGTAAAATGAATGAATGAATGAATGGTGACAACAAAGCAAGCAGTTATAATAATTATGGAATCCAGTCACAAACAAAAAGGACAAATTCTTGAATCAAGAGAGCAGAGACGCTGAGTGCCATTTACACACACGTCAACATCCCAGTTACTCACAGAAACCGAGTGCCAGAAATGCCCACGTAAAGCTTTATTCCCGTTTAGAGAAACCCAGTCATTGGTCTATGAGTTAAGACACATACTGTACATATCTTCACGAGTACACCGCTTATGTGGCCATGCGAGGTGTGTCCGGCTGCAGACCTCTGTGATTCAGTAGCTCCGCTGGACAGCCAATTGGATTGCAGGTTTTTGTCACCTGGCTTACTTGACTGAAGTCAGATAACTCCTCCCACAACTCTCCTCTTAACCATTGTGTAACCAGGGTGTCATCACTGACTGTTATAATATAAAGTGACAACCTTCTCAATGGAGAGGAGATCTGGGGGTCCGTAACTAGACACTGCTGGGCCTGGCTTACCGTTGAAGTTTTTGCAGCCTGCAGTGTCCGTTGCACTCTGTTAGTCTGCGCTTTACACACGCATCCAGCAGCCACGGGTAGAAAACAGTGGAAGCGTCCATGAGGCAAATGCCCAGGCGATCGCAGTCTTCTGCTTTCGGCTGCTCCTGTTAGGGGTCACCACAGTGAATCATCTTCTTCCATATCTTTCTGTCCTCTGTATCTTGTTCTGACATCACCTGCATGTCCGCTCTCACCACATCCATAAACCTTCTCTTAGGCCTTCCTCTTCTCCTCTTCCCTGTCAGCTCTATCCTTAGCACCCTTCTCCCAATATACCCAGCATCTCTCCTCTGCACATGTCCAAACCAACACAATCTCGCCTCTCTGACTTTGTCTCCAAACCGTCCAACCTGAGCTGACCCTCTAATGTCCTTATTTCTAATCCTGTCCATCCTCATCACACCCAATGAAAATCTTAGCATCTTTAACTCTGCCACCTCCAGCTCTGTCTCCTGTGCCACCGTCTCCAACCCATATAACATAGCTGGTCTCACTTACCGTCCTGTAGACCTTCCCTGTCACTCTTGCTGGTAAGCGTCTGTCACAAATCACTCCTGACACTCTTCTCCACCCACTCCACCCTGCCTGCACTGTCTTCTTCACTTCTCTTCCACAATCCCCATAACTCTGTTCTGATGATCCCAAGTATTTGAACTCCTCCACCTCCCCTCATCCTCACCATTCCACTGACCTCCCTCTCATTCACACACATGTATTCTGTCTTAGTGGTTCTACTGACCTTCATTCCTCTCCTCTCTAGAGCAGATCTCCACCTCTCCAGGTTCTCCTCAACCTGCTCCCCACTCTCGCTACAGATCACAATGTCATCAGCAAACATCACAGTCCACAGGGTCTCCTGTCTAATCTCGTCTGTCAGCCTGTCCATCTCCATTGCAAATAAGACAGGGCTCAGAGCCGATCCCTGATGTAATCCCACCTCCGTCACTCCTACCGCAGACCTCACCACGGTCACACTTCCCTCATACATATTCTGTACAACTCGTACGTACTTCTCTGCCACTCCCGACTTCCTCATTCAGTACCACGGCTCCTCTCAGTCACCCTGTCATATGCTTTCTCCAGGTCCACAAAGACGCAATGAAACTCCTTCTGGCCTTCTCTGTCACTCTTGCTGATACCCGTCTGTCATAAATCACTCCTGACACTCTTCTCCACTCTGCCTGCACTCTCTTCTTCACTTCTCTTCCACAATCTCCATTACTCTGTACTGTTACTCCCAAGTATTTGAACTCCTCCACCTCCCCTCATCCTCACCATTCCACTGTCCTTCCTCTCATTCAAACACATGTATTCTGTCTTGGTGGTCCTACTGACCTTCATTCGTCTCCTCTCCAGAGCAAACCTCCAATTCTCCTGGCTGAAATAATCCGTCTCAATAATAATATCAATAATATAAACATCATACTAACTTCTCATGTATTTTATTTTATTCGAACTTTGTGCCTTGAATAGTTATTGTGAATGTATTTTTAAATATGTCAATTTTAATAAACGATTGTGTGACTCGTGTAAAGGCATTTATAATTAAATGCCGGACCGTCGCTACATTAAGATCAGCAGCCCAATCTCGGGAGGCCCTGGCTTCACGCTGGTGTTCAGATTCAAAGTGGCTGCTGATGATGTTTAATCTCCTTTTTTTATTTAACGTATTTTTTTTGACGACAGGATCGTTTCGCCAAAAGAGAACTGCATAAGTGGACCGGCGCTTGTAGAAACCAGAGGTCTGTCTTAACTGTGTTACTCCCCCAGTTTTATGGGTGCATGTAAACACACTTATTGATTGAGAGCTGGTGGAGATGATGGGTTGGACAGCCAGCAATGAAAAAAAAGGTCAACATCTTAAATAAGGAAAAAAAAAACACAAATCTTTACTTTCTTATCTTAACCTATTATACAAATACAGGTTGAAATCAAAATAATCAACGTAGACCTCAGCGTGAACATTTGAATTCCACTATCTATTGGAATGTTTTTTGTATTGCGTGTAAGAATAAAATGCATACCAAGTGGCCTATACCAGTAACATATGCATAGTATTTTTTATTCTAACAGGTGGTGCATAACAATCATTTGTAGTAATGAAGTGCAGCAAAGAGACCAGAGGAGGGGTGGGAGTGGTCCTTCATGATGCTGTGGGCTTTGCAGGTGCAACAATGTCTTTAATGGAGGGCGGAGTGGTCCCTTTTTCTGTGGTGTGCACGATTGTGGGGTCTGAAACACAACAGTTCCCAAACCCGACTGTTCAGAATGCTCTCGATGGTAGAATGTGGTGAGAATGGAGCGAGGTGGGCTCGTCTTTGTCAGCCACTAAAGAAAGTGGAGATGCTGCGGTGCCGTCTTGGCTATGGCGGTGGTCCTAATTGACCGAGTAAGGACTGCTGCCAAGTGCACACCAAGGAATTTGGTGCTCTTGAGATCGATTCCATCACACAAGCTCTTGATGCGCGGTGGGCGGTGGACAACGTGGACCTTCCTGAAGCTGAGAGACGTCTCTGTCATACGGAAATACTGCAATGTCCACAATCTATTGGATTGTATTTTGTAATGTGTGTAGCAATAAAATGCATTGCATTTTTCATTCCAACAGATGGCACGTCACAATCATTTGTTTTGTCAAAATAATCAACGTAGACTTCAGCGTGAGCATTTGAATTCCACCATCTATTGTATTTTGTATTGCATGTAAGAATAAAATGCATACCAAGTAGCCTATACCAGTAACATATGCATTGCATTTTTTATTCTAACAGGTGGCACATCACAAACATTTGTAGTAATGCACTTTATTACTACAAATGATTGCTATGCACCACTTGTTAGAATGACAAATGCATTGCATATGTTACTGGTATAGGCTACTTGGTATGGGGCTCACAAAAGCAGTATTATGTTTGTGATGTGTCATCTGTTGGAATGACAAATGCAATTCATATGTCTCTGTTATATGCCACCTGGTACGAGATTCATAAAAACAGTGTTAATATTTGTAATGTGTCTTCTGTTGGGATGACAAACTCAATGCATTTTATTACTATAAATGTTTGTGATGCACCATCTGTTAGAATGATAAATGCAATGCATATGTCTCTGGCATGTGCCAATTTGTATGGTGTTATGTTTGTGATGTGCGAGACTGACAAATGCAGTGCATATGTCTCTGTTATTATCCACTTGGTATGACATTCATAAAAACAGTGTTCATTTTTGTGATGTGCCATCTGTTGGAATGAAGTGCAATGCAAATGTCTCTGTCATATGCCACTTCATTCGGGATTCATAAAAGCAGTGTTAGCATTTGTAATATGTCAAATGTTTGAATGACAAACGCAATGCATTTTATTACTACAAATGGTTGTGATGCGCCATCTGTAGGAATGAAGAATGCAATGCATATGTCTAGTTATATGCCACTTTGTATGGGATTCATAAAAGGAGCGTTAAATATTTGTGGCATGCCATCTGTTGGAATGACAAATGTAATACTTATGTGTCTGTTATATGCCACTTGGCATGGGATTCATAAAAGCAGTGATGTTTGTGGTACACCATCTGTTGGAATGACAAATGCAATGCATTTTATTACTACAAATGGTTGTGATGCGCCATCTGTAGGAATGACAAATGCAATGCATATGTCTCACGCATGTCCCACTTTGTATGGGGCTCATAAACGCAGTGTTATATTTGTGATGTACGGGAATTACAAATGCAGTGCATATGTCTTTGTTATTTGCCACTTCATTCGAGATTCATAAAAGGAGCATTAGTATTTGTAATGTGACATCTGTTGGAATGACAAATGCAATGCATTTTATTACTACAAATGGTTGTGATGCACCATCTTTAGGAATGAAAAATTCATTGCATATGTCTAGTTATATGCCACTTGGTATGGGATTCATAAAAGGAGTGTTAAATGTTTGTGATGTGCCATGTGTTGGAATGACAAATGCAATACATATGTGTCTGTTACTGTATATGCCACTTGGCATGGGATTCATAAAAGCAGTGTTGTCTGCAATGCGTCATCTGTTAGAATGAGAAATGCAAGGCATTTTATTACTACAGATGTTTGTGTTGTACCATTTGTTGGAATGACAGAGACAGAGCACCTGGACAGGCACACAGACACTTGCCCTTTATTTATGGAGAATACCCGGGCAATGCCAGATACTTCTGCTAGTTTTACATAAATTTCACTTTGATTCATTCACCCTGACTCAGAGATGGATAAGGAGAGTCAGACACCCTGGTCGCATGCCCCCTAGAACCTTACTGTATTAACATCCTTTTTCCTAGGGTGCCACCTTCTGGGTTACCTTTTGTAATGACCGGTCACACTGCCCTTAGTGGTTCCTGCTGGTCCACCTGGCATGCACAACGACTTTTCGTTCCACTGTGGACTTTTCATTTTGTCATTGGCCCTTGACGGCACCCTTCACTGTCATGTGGCATTCTGGTGCCACCATTGTCCCTGACAACATTAAATCGAGTAAAAAATGCTTTACCATAATTCGACAAGAAATCTCACCAACCACAGAATTCTGAACCCTTCACTAGGGTGAGATTGTGTTCCATCACCGTTACTATTTTTAAAACTGTGTTTTTTTGCAGTGCTGCCTATTTACAGTCCCCATTCAGGACACATTTCAGGTGTCCCCACAGTGCCAGCACCTCAGACGGCGGGGACAGAAGCCATCATCAGATGTGGAGATAAAGGGAGCTCTTCACCTTTTCTCCCACAGAGAGTGGGTAGCTTTAGTCAGGCCTGTGCGCGGATATCAAAAGGGAGTGAGTCACCGGCGGCTCCCTTAAGAAAATGTTAACCGCGGTTCAATGAGGGCAGGCAATTCAGGAGGTCTTCTGAAATAAATAAAGCATGCCCACCGTTGATGGAGAGCTTTGAAAACTGAGATAAGGTCAGCTTCACTTTCTTTTATTTTTTTTTTTTTAAATATTTTCAACAAGGAAGCCCATTAAACTCCTGCACCCACACAGATGTTTTTCACGGAGTTGTTTTCTCAGTCTGGATAATTACAAACATCTTCATTTGTTTCCCTCCCTGCCAATGCACGGCTTCGCATTGGGTGGCTAGACAATCCTAGGGTTTATGAGACCCACGGGGGTCCCTAAAAAGGTTGTTAGAGCCAACGGGTGGTCCTTCTCCTCGTCCAGGTCACCTCAGTTCAGTGGTACTGACTTCATATCCGATATGGTGTTCCACAAGGCTCTCTCCTGGGTCCGCTGCTCTTCTCAATCTATATGCTTCCGTTAGGTCAGATTATCTCGGGGCACAATGTGAGCTACCACAGCTATGCTGATGACACACAGCTGTATTTATCAATAGCACCTGATGACCCCGACTCTCTCGATTCACTAACACAATGTCTTACTTGTATTTCTGAATGGATGAATAGTAATATCCTTAAGCTAAATAAAGAGAAAACTGAAATCTTAGTGATTGGCAATAACGGATACAATGAGGCTATTAGAAATAAACTGGATACATTAGGATTAAAAGTCAAGACGGAGGTAAAAAGCTTACGGGTAACTGTTGACTGTAATCTGAATTTTAAATCGCATATTAATCAGATCACTAGGACATCATTTTTTCACTTAAGAAACATAAGTAAAGTTAGACCTCTTATATCACTGAAAGATGCTGAGAAATTAATTCACGCTTTTGTTTTCAGTCGACTAGATTACTGTAACGCACTCCTCTCAGGACTACCCAAGAAAGACATAAATCTTTTTCAACAAGTGCAGAATGCAGCTGCTAGAATCCTAACTAGGAAAAGAAAATCCGAGCACATTTCTCCAGTTTTGATGTCACTACACTGGTTACCTGTGCCATTCAGAACTGACTTTAAAATACTGCTTATGGTTTACAAAGCCTTTAATAATCTGCTCCATCTTATATTGCAGAATGTCTGACATCTTACACTCCAAATTGTAACCTTAGATCTTCAAATGAGGGTCTGCTTAGAATTCCAAGAGCTAAACTTAAAAGAGGTGGTGAGGCGGGCGGGCGGGCGGCCTTCTGCTGTTATCTGGAATAGCTGACTGATAGAAATTTGCCAGGCTGATACGGTGGAGCACTTTAAACTGCTAAAAACACATGACTTTAACATGGCTTTCTCAGAGCTTCATCTTAGTTTAATCCTGATGCTCTGTATATTCATTTAATTATCATTACTATTCATGGTGGCTCCACAATCTGTACTAACCCCTTCTTTCTCTTCTGTTATTTTTCAGGTTTTCTGTGTTGATGACCTGCACCACCACCTAATAAAAGCACCGTGAGGTCCCTCCATTGATGGATTAAGGGCCAGAAGTCCATGTGACCGTCATCATCAAGTTCTTCCATGTGAACCCTGAAGACCAAGAGGACTGATTGAGGTCATTGATGTTAGGTAGAATGCCTAGAGGGGGCTGGGTGGTCTCATGGCCTGGTACCCCTGCAGATTTTATCCTGGTTACCTGTGTCATTCAGGATTGACTTTAAAATTCTGCTTATGGTTTATAAAGCCTTAAATAATCTCGCCCCATCTTATATATCGGAATGTCTGACATCTTATATTCCAAATCGTAACCTCAGATCCTCAAATGAGTGTCTCCTTAGAATTCCAAGAACAAAACTTAAAAGAAGTGGTGAGGCGGGCGGCCTTCTGCTGTTATGCACCTCAAATCTGGAATAGCCTGCCAATACAGTGGAGCACTTTAAAACACTGCTGAAAACACTTTACTTTAACATGGCCTTCTC
>JANRMT010062837.1:97712639-97728078 GCA_026402145.1 Polypterus bichir lapradei
TTGAAATGAAAAGGGAACGCCATCGCAGACACGAGTCTCCAAGTAGACTGATTCAAGATGGCGGCACATCCACTGATAAATACGTCTGGCAGGAAGAGGAGTGCCCAAGCAGACTGGCACAGGAAGTGACACCAAGGGTGGTAAAGCTATTAATCTCTGATCTGCAGAAGGAGTAAGAGATAAGGTTTTAGCCAACAGCACCCTCCTGTCTTCTAGTGGGGAGGTACCTTTATCTGAGCCTTTAAGCTGCCCCCAATGTGCACACATATGACACCCTAAACACCAGAGGGCAAAAGTCCAAGGAATGTGGGTCCCCTTTGGATACCCACAGGGCATCATGGGAAGTGGTGTTTTGGAATACACCTCTGGGCAGCACGGTGGCACAGTGGTAACGCTGCTGCCTCGCAGTAAGGAGACTCAGGTTCGCTTCCTGGGTCCTCCCTGCGTGGAGTTTGCATGTTCTCCCCGTGTCTGCGTGGGTTTCCTCCCACAGTCCAAAGACATGCAGGTTATGCGCATTGGCGATCCTAAATTGTACTGGGTGTGTGTGCCCTGCGGTGGGCTGGCACCCTGCCCAGGGTTTGTTTCCTGCCTTGCGCCCTTTGTTTTCTGGGATTGGCTCCGGCAGACCCCCATGACCCTGGAGTTAGGATATAGCGGGTTGGATAATGGATGGATGGATGAACACACCTCTGTTGGGTTCTGTTGGTGCAGCGGGATATATTTTCTAATATTGTGGGACTCCCATCTGACCCAGAAGTGCTTCCTACAGACAATGCCCTAAGCCCCTGAAGTACCGCTGGGTCAAAGATAAATGGAGCCGAGTCTTCTTGACCAGTCAGTCCGAGTTGGGAGGAGGTGGACGAGGTTTGATATGAGGAGTGTGAAGCTTTCTGGGTTGTTTCCATTGGTTGCCTTTATTTTATCTGTGAAGATGATGTTTATTAATAAAAGGGACTGTATTTGATTCCTTGACTGTACAATTGCACAAAACAAAAACAATACACTAATCAGGCATAAAATGCTGAAAAGAAACGCTTCACCTTTAACTTGATGGCTTTTGGTGATCAGTTCATCTTCTGCTCACTTAACCATTCACTGTACCAGACACTTTAAGCAAAGGGGGCCCAGACTTTTGCACGCTGCTGTAACATAATCACACTCTGATTGCTTAAAAGACATGAGGTGCTTTAGCACAGAGCCCAGCCAGCCTAAAATAAAAGTCTTTCTCCATTATAGCTCTTGTTCTGTCATGAAATTGGCACACATGCCAACTGGCAAGTCTTACCAGGTGATGAAAGAACATCACGTCAGCCAGTTTCTTGAACCATCCCCTGGAACCTTCTGCTTGTTTAGTTCAGCAGCATCTTTATAGTAATTCTCAAACAAATGCTTATGTACCTCCATGTGTACTGCAATACGTCCAAATTATTCTCTCACACAAAGCAAAGATGTCATTTGAGATGTCAGAACCAGAACACCAAGCTAAATCGTAGTCGAGCACAGCACTGGAGGCAATGCAGGCACACGTGCCATGTAAGAAGCCCCCACAGAGACTTGAAATCTGATGCCCATGTTGCTTACCACTGTGCCAACAGGCTATGCCTTGTGACATTAAAATAAGAAGTGGTGAGGTGGCCTTTTGCTGTTATGCACCTACAATCTGAAATACTTCACCCAATAGAAAATTACCAGGCTCGTGTCGTAAAGCTGCTAAAAGCTCATTATTTTAATTTGGCTTTTTTCATAGCTGCACTTCAGTTGTTTTCCTAAAAGACTGAATAGGCACAGAATTATCATCTTCTTCAGGGATCCACAGTCGCTACTAGTCGCCGCTCTTCTCTGCTGGTTTTTTTTTCTGTTTTTTTTCTGACCTGCACCACCATCAAGGCACCACGAAGCCCCCTGAGATGATGGATTGAAGGGGGGGGGGGGGGGGGGGGTCTCAGCTGTCCATGAGACCAATATCTTCATGTGAAGCATGTACACAAAGAGGACGGAATTAGGAACAATAATTTTAGGGAGAATGCCCAGTGTTGGGGGCTGGGTGGTCTTTTGACCTTGGAACCCCTGCAGATTTTGTTTTTTTTTTTTCCTCCAGCCTAACAGAAGTTTTTTGTTGTTGTTGTTGTTTGTTTCTGTCCTCCTGGCCATCTGACCTGACCTTATTTTATTGTTAACCCAAAGCCTAACCCAGACCAGAGCCGGCTCCAATAACATCTTCACCCATATTGACTTCTGACCCTGGTCAACAGGCTGGCATGCCTCCCCCAGACCACATGGGGGTGACTGCCCTGGTGGCTTTGGGGACCACGGGAACTGAGCTTGGAAGCTTAACCCTATTGGGGCCCGTGGTCACCGCCAGGGGGCGCCCCAATGCCTTTGGAGCCCTGGCCGTCAGCATTTCCGCCACACCCGGAAGTGCTGGGGGAAAGAAGAACAGGGACACTCAGAGTGCTGCCGGGTGCGCAGCCGGTACTTCTGCCACACTGGGGAGTGCCGGTGGAAGCTAATCGGGAGGCACCTGGAGCACATCCAGGGTGGGGATAAAAGGGGCCACCTCCCTCCATTCAATGGCTGGAGTCGGGAGGACGAGACAAGGTCTTGGAGGAGAGGAAAGGAGGCGGCCTGAACAGAGAGACAAAAGGCATTGTGAGGCCTGGACTTGTTTTGGGGGTCGTGTTGCATTTATTTGTAAATATCTATATATATAATTCATTAAGGCAAGACACCCATGGAAAGCACGCCGGAAGGGGCGTGGATTCACTAAGCCGCCGACAAGTAAGACACCTATGACGCACGCAGGAAGGAGCCACGCCCACCAACTCTAAGACCATTGGATACGACGACAACTCGCAGAGCCACACCCACCAACTCGGAAGCGACGACACAGAAAAACCAGCGTCATTTATATTCGTCTGTCATAGAGGCCACATGCACCTCCGAGCCATGTTGACTGTTCATAGAGGCATGTTTCTCGCGGAGGTGAATCGCCATATGCAGCATGTGAAACGGTTTGCGAGGGGTATCCCATGGGATCCTTAAAACGATCCTTTACAACTGAGGTTAAAACACAATGAAGTAAGCAGTCTTTAAAAACCGAGTTTTCGGTTACGACGCACGACCGCATGCACCATAGCAAACTGTTTTACACGCTACATACAGCAATTCGCATCCGCGACAAACATGCGTCTTCTTAGATGCTCCTGCAGGAACACGAAAGACGTTTCCCTGCCCACCAACACTCCTTTTTCACCAGCCCGCGTCTACCCTCGCTCTCTAGACATTCACACTGCCTGCCCATGTGCCTGGACGCAAAAACTCACCGACCACCCAGTTAGTCCCTTTCGTCTGTTCTACGAGTCCACATGCACGTCTGAGCCACGTTGACTTTTCATTATTCTTTTCGGTTTCGACACCCGACCGCGTGCACCATGAAAAACCATGCGAAAGGAACAACGAAGCCCCATCTCGCTACTACCGTGGTCGGGTGTCTTGGTGGATTATATATAGAAAAGCAGCCACAACCGCACAGAGCAATGAAAAGTCTACATGAGTCACAGGTGCATCTGGACTGTGCAAAGACGACAACGACTCAAGTGCCGAGTTGGGGGTGGGCACATGAGTGATGGCGGTCCGCCAGTTTTCAGTCACGGACGATTGTCTGTTAGTTCGTTCCGTGCATTGTTATAATGTTGCTTTTCTTGCTGATTTATTACATTATCGATTTTTCAAATGTTAATTTTCTCCCTGTGCTTAAAAATCATTAAAAAACCGGCCTGATTATGCGGCGTATGGTACGCCGCGGGTTGGCTAGTTATGTATATTAAACGTGTGTTGGGTGAACCATCGCTGTCCGCCTGTCTGTGTCCAGGCCATACCCCACAACAGGTTGATGTGATTAGAGATATTCAAATTGTCAAACTTTTGGCTAAATTGCTGAAATGCCACTTCAGAATGGGGTTGAGACAAATAATCTCACTTGGTATTTTGGACAATGCTAAACACACACCAGTGTGTGCCCTGTGGTGGGCTGGCACCCTGCCCGGGGGTTTGTTTCCTGCCTTGCGCCCTGTGTTGGCTGGGATTGGCTCCAGCAGACCCCCGCAACCCTGTAGTTAGGATATAGCGGGTTGGATAATGGATGGATGGATGGATAAACACACACCAATTACTATGGTTTCAGAATTGATGATTACTGTGCATAGGGTTTTTCCTTACGCAACCATCTTTTATAACTCAAATCTCGCCATATCACACAAAAAAGAACAATAAATTAATGCAAAATAGTATAGCCTTTAATCAATTTCTCTCAGCTTTACCCAATAAAATCTGCAATCCATCTTTTCAAATTGATAGACAGTCCCCGTGGACTGTGATGTTTGCTGATGACATTGTGATCTGTAGTGCGAGTAGGGAGCAGGTTGAGGAGACCCTGCAGAGGTGAAGATCTGCTCTAGAGAGGAGAGGAATGATTTATGACAGACGGTTTTATCAGCAAGAGTGACAGGGAAGGCCAGAAGGAGTTTCATTGCGTCTTTGTGGACCTGGAGAAAGCATATGACAGGGTGACTGAGAGGAGCCGTGGTACTGTATGAGGAAGTCAGGAGTGGCAGAGAAGTACATAAGAGTTGTACAGAATATGTATGAGGGAAGTGTGACCGTGGTGAGGTCTGCGGTAGGAATGGCGGATGCATTCAAGTTGGAGGTGGGATTACATCAGGGATCGGCTCTGAGCCTTTTCTTATTTGCAACGGTGATGGACAGGCTGACAGACGAGATTAGACAGGAGACCCCGTGGACTGTGATGTTTCCTGATGACATTGTGATCTGTAGCGAGAGTGGGGAGCAGGTTGAGGAGACCCTGGAGAGGTGGAGATCTGCTCTAGAGAGGAGAGGAATGAAAGTCAGTAGGACCACCAAGGCAGAATACATGTGTGTGAATGAGAGGGAGGTCAGAGGAATGGTGAGGATGAGGGGAAGTGGGTGAGTTTAAATACTTGGGATCAACAGTACAGAGTAACGGGGATTGTGGAAGAGAAGTGAAGAAGAGAGTGCAGGGAGGGTGGAGTGGGTGGAGAAGAGTGTCAGGAGTGATTTGTGACAGACAGGTATCAGCAAGAGTGAGAGTGAAGGTCTACAGGACAGTAGTGAGGCCAGCTATGTTATATGGGTTAGAGACAGTGGCACAGGAGACAGAGCTGGAGGTGGCAGAGTTAAAGATGCTAAGACTTGCATTGGGTGTGACGAGGATGGACAGGATTAGAAATTAGGACATTAGAGGGTCAGCTCAGGTTGGAAGACAAAGTCAGAGAGGTGAGATTGCGTTGGTTTGGACATGTGGAGTGGAGAGATGCTGGGGATATTGGGAGAAGGGTGCTAAGGATAGAGCTGCCAGGGAAGAGGAGAAGAAGAAGGCCTAAGAGAAGGTTTATGGATGTGGTGAGAGCGGACATGCAGGTGATGGGTGTGACGGAGCAAGAAGACGAGAACAGGAAGATATGGAACAAGGTGATACACTGTGGCGACCCCTAAAGGGAGCAGCTGAAAGAAAAAAAAGAAGAAGAAGAAGACAGCCTGGTCAGGAGGAAAATCTCACCTGTGAGTCTGCTGAGGCATTGCTCGGATTTTGGATGACAGATGTGATTCAGCATATTTAGAGATTTATATTTTATAGTTTGACTTTTTTAGTGTGTTTATTATTGTCCTTCCCCTCCCCTTATCCCTAACTTTAAGGTCACTGGGGTAGGGCCCTGATTTTAACAATCACCTCAGGGCGTAGGATTGAATTAGGCCCTGATGTTAAGATCCCCTTGAGGGGATAATTAGGTTACATAGATTGTCCTATCCCTTTTTATACCCCTAACCCTAAGGTGATAGGCTGTTATGCCTAATCTTAAATAGTAACCTTTGTGTTTAGATTAGGATTGTCCTACCCCTCCCCACATCTCTAACCCAAAAATCATAGGGCTTCATACCTAAACTTAAATAGTTAACCCTTCTTTGTCCTTTATTTGAATTATTTAATGAATTATTTTTAATAACTTTAATGAAATTTACAGTTTGTTCCATCCATCCTTTATCCAACCCGCTATATCCAAACTACAGGGTCACGGGGGTCTGCTGGAGCCAATCCCAGCCAACCCTGGGCAGGGTGCCGGCCCACCACAGGACATGCACACACTCACACTAGGGACAGTTTAGGATCACCAATACACCTAACCTGCATGTCTTTGGGAGGAGACCCACGCAGACACGGGGAGAACATGCAAACTCCATGCAGGGAGGACCCGGGAAGCGAACTCGGGTCTCCTTACTACAAGGCAGCAGCGCTACCCACTGCGCCACCGTGCCACCTACAGTTTGTTGGTTGTGGGTTTTATCCATTTATTAATAGTGGAAATGTAGATCTTTTAATAATGATTTGAAAAATAAGTTTTGGAGCAATTTTTTAAAATTGTCAATAGGGGACGCTATTTGTACCCCATATATATTTTAAATTATTTATTGCTTAAAATATATATTTTTGCATATGGTTTATTAAAATGAATCGAGAGAGCATTATTTTAACTGTGTTTATGGATGTCCCTACAATTTTTAACCATTTTAATTTTTAATTCTTATATTTTAATATTTTATAGTGTAAATTAAGATGGAAGGGTTTAAGACAAGAAAAATGAGATTGATGGTTGAATCAGTGCGGCCGTGCCATATTCAAACTCTCCCCTCCCCTACCCTAATCCTAACCCTAATTCTTGAATATTATTGCCTAATCTTGTTTGTTTCCTCTTTGTCATCTTGTAAAGCACTCTGAGCTCCACTGTTGTATGGAAATGTGCTCGAGAAATAAATATTATTGTTGTTGTAAACTGTCCTCCTCGGATTCTCGTGTTTTCTCCTTTCTTTTTCTCCATTTTTTTCCCTCCCACAGCTCGAGGATGTGGTGTGTCAAGCTGATGGATGGCTGTACGCGTACGCCAAGCCACAGGCTGGTGTCCTGTCCCATAATGCACTTGTTTGCAACCCTGAAACCCAAACAAGTTAGCCAGTGAAGTGGCCAGAAGACACCAGCCGGTCTTTATTTTTTTGAAAACCTGTGAAGATCTGTGCATTTCTGCGCCTCCTGATGTGCCTAATTGCCTGAGGAGTTAATGACTCACAAATGATCTTCAAACTTGGACCACGTTCAAGCCCCTCTGAATTGCTATGATTAATTTAAAATGTATACAGTGCAATTATCCTGCGAATCTCGCTACCTTTCCAAAAAGGCCTCAAATTAACAGGGCTTAATTACACCGCAAGCAGAGGACACCACGGGTTTCGTCGTGACATCAAACAAATCCACGAGCAGGTAAGCCTCAAGGATTTGTTACTTCTGCTTGTAGGATCGTCAGCTTCATTAGACGTTAGGCATGACCTGTCTTTCTGGTTTCTGGTTTTTTAATTTTGACATAATTTTAAAAAAGAAAAGTGGCATCCCTTGATCTTTCTATTTGGTGCACGCTGTGAAAGCTGGTGCTTTAAAATATATTAAAAAAGAAAAAGTCAGTCAGTCAGTATCCAACCCGCTCGATCCTAACACAGGGTCATGGGGGGTCTGCTGGAGCCAATCCCAGCCAGAACAGGGCGCAAGGCAGGACCAAATCCCAGGCAGGGCACCAACTCACCGCAGGGCACACACACACTAAGTAGACACCAAGCACACACTAGGGACAATTTAAGATTGCCAATGCACCTAACCTGCATGTCTTTGGACTGTGGGAGGAAACCTACGCAGACACGGGGAGAACATGCAACCCGCGAAGCAAACCCAGGACTCCTTACTGCGAGGCAGCAGTAAACGAATAAACACAATAATATTCCATCCATTATCCAACCCGCTATATCCTAACTACAGGGTCACAGGGGTCTGCTGGAGCCAATCCCAGCCAACACAGGGCGCAAGGCAGGAAACAAACCCCGGGCAGGACACCAACCCACCGCAGGGCACACACCCACACACCAAGGACAATTTAGGATCGCCAATGCACCTAACCTGCATGTCTTTGGACTGTGGGAGGAAACTGGAGCACCAGGAGGAAGTCTACGCAGACACGGGGAGAACATGCAAACTCCACGCAGGGAGGACCCGGGAAGCGAACCCACAGGTCTCCTTACTGCAAGGCAGCAGCACTACCACTGTGCCACCGTGCTGCCAAAAGAAAAAGTAAAACCTGCCATCTTTTAAAACAGCAAGAACAGGCCAATCGGTCCCTAACGCCAATGTGGAATATTCTAGCAATTCCAAACCCCTTCCGGTGCAGCCTGGACACATCATCAGTGATGTTCCTCAGGGTCATCGGGTGTTTCGGGTCCCAACCAGAGATGATCAACCTGCAGCTTGTGTCCAGGTAGCCTCCCTGCTCCACATATCCCCCTCTCTTAATCCAAGGCCTTCATGATGCCCCCTCTGCAGCTTCTGTGATGTTCTAGATGGTCTTCCTGTTGTGCAGATCCTCTAATCCCAAGGATCTTGAGGACGTGGCCTGTAAAACCTCTATAACAACAACATTTATTTCTGTAGCACATTTTCATATGAATGATGGAGCTCAAAGTGCTTTACAGGATGAAGTAAGAGAAAAAAAGACAAAATACAGTAAATAAGAAATAAAATTAGACAATACTAGTCAGTCAGTCATTCTCCAACCTGTATCTGCTATATCCTAACACAGGGGTCTGCTGGAGCCAATCCCAGCCAACACAGGGCACAAGGCAAGAAACAAACCCCGGGCAGTGCACCAGCCCACCTCAGGGCACACACACACGGGACAATTTAGGATCACCAATGCACCTAACCTGCATGTCTTTGGACTGTGGGAGGAAACCCACTCAGACACGGGGAGAACATGCAAACTCCACAGGCAGCAGCGCTACCCACTGAGCCACCCTGCTGCCCAATAAATAATCAACCCTGGTAAAATTGAAAATGAACACAATAAACATAAAAACAGCAGCTGAACCCCTTGGCTGAAACACAACAGCCGCCAGTTCACAAAGTGATGTGAAATTGGCACTAATAAAAATGTTTTTTTTTTCCCCACTAGATTGTAATTATTTGTTATTTTATTGTCATTTTTGAATTATTACTTTTCACATTTTATGCAATTTCAGGTATGCTTGTCTATAATTTAGTAATCGTGTTTTGTAACTTTAAATGTGTGGCCATTCTGTGTATTCTGTGGGTGGAGCCCCAGGAGGCGGGGCCACCCTGACATCACTGCTGCTGGTTCCTCCTTCTGGCTTTATATTCAGTTGGGAGAGAGCGACTCGGTAGATGAACACAAAGATTGTACTGGGGGTGTAAATAATTTGATTTCTTCGGAAATTTTGTTTTTGTGATTTATTTATTAGATTCTGCCTATTGGATTGTGTGTGATGAGCCAACGAAACCCCTTGATGCTTTCAAAGCTTCTTGCTGGTCCAAAGCTTTTGAACCTCGAAAACAATTCCATCTGGTGATTTACAGAAACCATAGCAGGTGTGAGCTCCAGACAGACAGCAGAAGGAACTCGCATAGATGATTACATAGTTTCACTCTGACAACAGAGCTAAAAGCCTAAGAAAGCTCCTTGTGCTCATTTTGATCTTATAATAACTACGTCTTTAAAATGCTGCAATAAATGTATATGTTAGCATGTGTGACAATTTTCTACCATACAATGTTTCAGTGTTTTGCCCTAAAGATGTAATTTCTTGCCATAATAGCAACCATCCACCTTAATAAAGAGATAAGTGTCTTCGTCAGGTCCCTGTCATTCCAACAGATGGCCCATCACAACCATTTGTAGTCATAAAATGCATTGCATTTGCCATTAGCATCACAAATATTAACACTGTTTTTACGAATCCCATACTAAATAGCATATAACAGAGACATATGCAGGGCTTTTGTCTTTTCATCAGATGGCGTATCACAAACATTTATAGTCAGGCCTTTTATGACAACAAGTGTTTGTGATGCACCATCTGTTGAAATGACAAAAACAATGTATTTTATTGTTACATTTATTACAAAGTACATTTCAGTTGATGGTGCACAGCAAACGTAAACGCTGAGGTATACATTGATTAGTCAGATTGATTATATACAGTGGTGCTTGGAAGTTTGTGAACCCTTTAGAATTTTCTATATTTCTGCATAAATATGACCTAAAACATCATCAGATTTTCACTCAAGTCCTAAAAGTAGATAAAGAGAAACCAGTTAAACAAATGAGACAAAAATATTATATTATATTAAAAATATTAAAATGATCGAATATTACATATGTGTGAGTGGCAAAAGTATGTGAACCTCACGGATTAGCAGTTAGTTTAAAGGTGAAATTCGAGTCCGGTGTTGTCAATCAGGTGTGAGTGGGCACCCTGTGTTATTTAAAGAACAGGGATCTATCAATGTCTGCTCTTCACAACACATGTTTGTGGAAGTTGTGATAAAGGCGCTATATAGCGCCCGACCAGACACAGACAGACACAGAGGCACGTGTAAAATGAACAGTCTTTTTATTTTTCTTCAGCCGTGGGGCACGTCTTCCCCGTGTCCCACAGGCCCAGCACAGTCCCAAAAGCACTTTAACAACACAAAGCAACAACTCTCCACCTTGTACCACCACTCCTCTCAGGCAACCTCGTCCTCTTCCTCCCGATTCTGGCCCTTGAGTGGTGGAGGCTGGCCCGTTTTATAGCCCACCCGGAAGTGTTCCAGGTGCTTGACCACCTGGTCCCAATTGCACCTCCGGGTGGGGCTGATGACTCGTCCAGTCGGGTTCTCGAGACTCGGTAGCACCCCCTAGCGGCCATCCCAGCTCCCAACCAGGTTGTGGAAGACTCCACCTCCCATGGAGCCAGGTGGGAGGCTGGGGAATCATCGTCGGCCCGGGAGGCTGCCACCAAGCGTCCCGGGGGGGGGGGTATTGAGCTGTCCAAAGTTGCTCCCCTGGAACATGCATAGCAGGGGCTTCCCGGCCGGGCATGGAACCCAGCCGTCCATCTCAAAGTGTATCATGGCACAAACAAAGGAGATTTCTGAGGACATCACAAAAAGAGTTGTTGATGCTCCTCAGGCTGGAAAAGGTTACAAAACCATCTCTAAAGAGTTTGGACTCCACCAATCCACAGTCAGACAGATTGTGTACAAATGGAGGAAATTCAAGACCATTGTTACCCTCCCCAGGAGTGGTCGACCAATAAAGATCACTCCAAGAGCAAGGCGTGTAATAGTCGGCGAGGTCACAAAGGACCCCAGGGTAACTTCTAAGCAACTGAAGGCCGCTCTCACATTGGCTAATGTTCATGTTCATGAGTCCACCATCAGGAGAACACTGAACAACAATGGTGTGCATGGCAGGGTTGCAAGGAGAAAGCCACTGCTCTCCAAAAAAAACATTGCTGCTAACCCTAACCCTAACCCTAACCCCAAATTAGAACTTTTTGGGTTAAATGAAAAGCGTTTTGTTTGGAGAAAGGAAAACACTGCATTCCAGCATTTATACAAATGTATAATAAACGTGTGTTGGTGCCTGAACCATCGGTGTCTGCCTGTCTGTGTCCGGGCTACCTGCTACAAGTGGGACTGAAACACATAACCTCAGGGTTTGAAGTGCAATCTCATACTGCCTGCCCTTTTCTCCAGAATGACTATGTTTCATTTAAGAATCAACTTTGCCACAGATGACAGATCCCATAAAATTCTTTTTAGGAGAAATAGCTTTAGACGTTGATTCAACTGAAGAAAAAGGAGTCAAAAATTAGAGTTTGGTTTGAAAAGCGTGTGATATTTTGTGAGATCTCTTTCTAATGAGTTTTAATCTTTTTCAAGACTTCATATTTTTTTGACTTATTATGGACTGATGTCTTTATCATATCTAAGATATGATTGGTTACCTTTCTTTAGTTTGTCTAATTGCCGCACAGGCAGATGAAGTGACTTGCTCAGAGTTAAATGGTGTCAGCAGTGGGATTGAAACACGTAACCTCAGGGTTTGAAGTCCAATGTCCTACTGCCCACCATTTTGTTTTAGACTGACTTTGATCTAATTGGATCACCACAATATAAATTCCAGCAACCAATCGTATTATTCAGAAGCAAGGACTATAATTTTGTAATCATAGGAAAATGTTTTGTTGCCACAAACAACTGTCCATACACTTCATCATATATTACTGAGCACACAATGCAAATACTTTCAAATTGTAAAAAACAAAGTCAAGAAACGACTTGGAAAAACAGCCCCTTGTGTGACTTTGCTGAGATCTCTGCCGAAACTCAAAAGAGAGATTTGGGAGACTCCCGGATTATTTTTGCACCAGGAGAAAAACCTGAGAAGCATGAGACAAAAGAACGTGTCTCCATTTTATTTCTTTCTGGTCTCAATGATGTCTAGGAGAAACCGAAAAATATTTGATATTTCATTCCTATGGGCTAACACAAGTTCCACTTACCCTAGAATGGAGGGGAACGTTCTGGAAAATGACTGATGACACTTCCTCTTCCAGCTCGATAGCCCCGCCTCTTCTGCTTTCTGCACTGTCAGTCTGAACCAGACCTCTGATTAAGATGGATCTCCTACCAGATGGAAGTCAACCTTGTTGTCTAGAAGAAACCAAAAACGATATTAAAGAGATCTCTTTTTTGATTCTTCAGTCCTACGGGGTGCTTCAAAACCTCGGTGCCAAACATCCCATCCCTAGTGCATCAGGACTTTTTTTTTTGCTGTGGATTGCCTTTTTCTTTTTCTTTCAGCTGCTCCTACTAGGGGTCGCCACAGCGGATCATCTTCCTCCATATCGTTCTGTCCTCATCATCTTGCTCTGTCACACCCATCACCTGCATGTCTTCTCTCACCACATCCATAAACCTTCTCTTAGGCCTTCCTCTGTTCCTCTTGCCTGGCAGCTCTATCCTTAGCACCCTTCTCCTAATATACCCAGCATCTCTCCTCTGCACATGTCCAAACCAACACAATCTCGCCTCTCTGACTTTGTCCCCCAACCGTTCCACCTGGGCTAACCCTCTAATGTCCTCATTTCTAATCCTGTCCATCCTCGTCACCCCCAATGCAAATCTTAGCATCTTTAACTCTGCCACCTCCAGCTCCATCTCCTGTGCCACCGTCTCCAGCCCATATAACATAGCTGGCCTCACTTACCGTCCTGTGGACCTTCCCTGTCACTCTTGCTGATACCCGTCTGTCACAAATCACTCCTGACACTCTTCTCCACCCATTCCACCCTGTCTGCACTCTCTTCTTCACTTCTCTTCCACAATCTCTATTACTCTGTACTGTTGATCCCAAGTATTTAAACTCATCCACCTCTCTGCTTCCTCACCATTCCTCTGACCTCCTTCTCATTCACACACATGTATTCTGTCTTGGTGGTCTTACTGATCTTCATTCCTCTCCTCTCATATCTCCACCTCTCCAGGGTCTCCTCAACCTGCTCCGTACTATCGCTACAGATCACAATGTCATCAGCAAACATCACAGTCCACCGGGACTCCTGTCTAATCTCGTCTGTCAGCCTGTCCATCACCATTGCAAATAAGACAGGGCTCAGAGCCGATCCCTGATGTAATCCCACCTCCGTCACTCCTACAGCAGACCTCACCACTGTCACACTTCCCTCATAAATCTTTTTGCCTTATTATTCTATTTTTGGCAATAAATCTCTTAATTAACAGCTTTCTAGTGTACAAGCCAGGGGTTTACAGTCATCCTCCTCCTTGTGTGTTTTTTTTTGTTTGTTTTATTTTAGGGTGTTTCGAGTTCTTTTGCCGACTCTCCTGGTTTAGGGCCTGCTAATCCAGAAGCCTGCAGTTATCAGTAGTAAGGAGTAGCCGGATTGAGGTGAACCCCTTTAAAGCTCCTGGCCTATCACGTGGCTACATTTTAGAGACCACCCACCCATTTTACAAAGTTTGAGACTCCTCATCAACCTCAACAATGAAGCGGTAGAGGATTTCATATGCAATCTGACAAAGCTTTGCAGTGTTTTCTCTATCGACACAAAAAAAGCTTCTCAAGCTTTTTATTTTTTTTCCCCTCATGCAGCATTTTAATGATTGGTTCACTGGATTCGTTTCAATAGCCAAATATGAATCAGATGGATTTGAAAGTATTTAAAAAAAAAAAAAAAAGGTTAATCTTCCATTTTAACAATGTTTCTAAGAAACACGTCGAACGGGACCAAAACAACAGTTCACCAGATGGAACGGGGCGATGCACTTTGATTTTACCATAGTGTTGCTATGCAATCAAAATAAACACGAATACTTCTGGAATTAGAGCATGGCAACTCGGAATGACTTCAGCGCATCCAGAAATCCAAAGCGTTCCTTGTAAAATCCAGCACTTCTTTTTTTTTTTTTTTTTAGTGGGGTTGCCCTTTCACAACTGTAGCTTTAAGCATCGCCACTGAACAAGAACCCACCCTGTAGGATTACGCCCTCAAGAGTTCCTCACATGGTACAAAGCGGAGCAATTTGCTCCAAACGCAACGTCACGATCCTCCACGAGCCGGCACTTTCAAGTCACTTGTCCTAAACAGATGCGCAAATTCATTCCATCCCTTAGAAAAAAATGACAAGACGGTAACAGTCGGAGCTGAGAACAGACAGCAAGAAACGGCAGGAAGTGGTGCAGCCTTGGCCTGGTTTAAGTCGGACTTAACCGGACAGACAGTTGGTGTCCATCGGCACTTGCAGGGGTCAGTACTGCCTCCTTTGTAATTTTTGGTCACCTTCAGACCGCCTCATTTTTTTCGTTCACATTTTGTTTTGTTGCTGCAATTGCTGAAATTTCCCACATCAAGCAACACTCAATACCCCAGAATGACAAAGTGAAAAATGGAGTTGGGCAAATTTATTAAGAGGCGCACACACAAGAAACTGGTACCCCAGCTCTGTTCTCCTGTCGCTTGAGGTGCGTTAACTACAACAACAATAATGATAATAACTCGCCGACGCATACGGCGGTGTAAGAACAGGAACGGAAAACGGTGAGAAAGGAATTCAGAAATCAAGAAGAAAGAAATACTTCTCGAAAGACGCAGTTGGGAATAGGTGTTTTGCTGGAGACGACAGATAATGAGTCGAAAGATCTAACCGTAGAAAAAGCCACGGACAACTGACCGTGGCTGAAGACTGGTTGTTGTAAAGTAATACAAATCTTTGCAAACGTTTGTCCTTGAGTCTCGTTGATAGTCATGGAGAAGGCGAGTCCGAGTGGGAATTGTGTGCGTTTAAATTTAAAAGGGAGATTGGTGTCGGAAGGAAGGAGAGAGATTCTGGGAATGAAGATTGTTTCAGCATTTTGGATAGCGATCAGTTTGCACTCAATACTCTCTTATATATGGTATATATTTCTCTTCTGGTTCGTCCTGCTTCCTCTTCAAAACCGGT
>JANRMT010062837.1:97750788-97762550 GCA_026402145.1 Polypterus bichir lapradei
GTTGGCAGGATTAGATAGATAGATAGATAGATAGATAGATAGATAGATAGATAGATAGATAGATAGATAGATAGGTCGCTGTGTGTATCCTTTCGACTTGAGAGAGCGCCACAAGAAGAAATCCCACGGAGCGAGATCAGGCGAACATGAAGGCCACCAACATCACCGGACAGGGAGATCAGCTTCTCCGGAAATATCTCCCGCAAAACTTGCATAGATCTCCACGCAGGCCGTATGAGCTGTTGTTCCACCTGTTGCCTCCAGGCATCCACCACCTCCATTTCTTCCACTTGGGGGCACAAAAAGTTCTCTAGTTTTTCAATGTAACGTTCTGAAGTGACGATGACCGTTACTCCCCGCCCCCCCCCCAAAAAAAGCTTTAAGTGCCAAATTCTATAACGGCGCACCAAACAGTAACAGGCTCGCTGTGTAGGGGTCTCTGATGAAGTTCACGAGTGTTGGTTTTAGCCCAATTGCAAAAGTTTTGCTTATTTACGCAACCATTCAAATGGAAATGTGCCTCGTCGCTGCACACGATGATGGCATCTCGATGAACGGTTTGCAGAATGTTCATGCACAACTCTCTACGGCTCTCAATGTTGTACACCCGACTGTCTAAATTTAGAATTGTTTTCTGATTTGGGACGTCACCGTTAGGAGGAAAGCTGAAGTGTGTTCGGAAGGCTCGTTGTGTAGTGATGATGGATTTGTTGTTTTTGAAGAACACTTCGACAGTGACAGCACGGTGGACGCCGGACCAAGGCGTGTTGCTGACTGAAAACTACAAGGGATCGCCTATCAAAGGACACCCCACCCCAAGCCACTCATCTGCGCCTACCTCACGTAATGACCTTAAGAAATGTGCTAATTCAGTTTGGCTCCCCCTGTACTTGATGAGTTTCCCCTTCGAATGGCTTCATCCAGGAGATCATCTCAGGAGACTGTTAACTCAACCAAGATAACTTGCTTGGTGACGTAAGGAGGATGTCTGGTCTCGAGGTGGTGACCTCTGCGTGCTGCAGGAACTTGAGTTGCTTCTCCATTTCTACCAGTATCTGCCAGGCTCTTGCAGAGGCTAACATTCCAGCAGATGTTTTTCCTGTGGGTCTGGATTGCTCCCTGCCTCTGATAAAACCGATCAGTTGTTTTGTGGGTTGATCCCATTTTCTCCACTCGATTCCATTATTGGTGGTTTTCACCACCGCCTTCAGGACTTGGTCACGTCACCAGTGGTATCTCCCCTCTTCAACAGCTTAGGATATGCTCCAAGGTACCACGTATCAAACACAATAGCCATGCTGGTGCCTCTGCTTTGTCGGGCTGGGTTGGCACATCATACACAGCCTGGACAAGGAACTGGATTCTATGGGGCTTGGCTTCCCATATCCAAGCCCAGATCGCCCCTCTAGAGCATTGTACCATCTTGTCCAGGCACCTCATAGCAGCCATTTTGCAGAACCTTTCCTCCTACATTATTGCTTTCACTTCCGTTTTGGACTAATCATTTATACCAAAAGGTTTACTTACCTTGGCAGTGACATTCATGTCTCTGGTGACTCTTCCTATGAAGTCAGTAGACGGATTGGGAGATCACGTGGGGTCATGAGTTCGCTGGAAAGGGGTGTGTGGTGCTCCTGATATCTCTGCACAAGAACGAAGGTCCAAGTCTGTAGAGTCCTGGTGCTCCCTGTTTGCGAGACCTGAGATGAAGACTGGACCCCTTCATGTGTGTGTCTTTGGAGACTCCTTGGGTACCGCTGGTTTGACTTTGTGCTGCTCATGGAGTCCCGAATGAGGCACATGACCTGCACTGTGAGGGAGCGTCAGTTACGGCACTACAGCCATGTGGCGCATTTCCCCGAGGGTGATCCAACTCGTAAGATCCTAATTGTTGGGGACCCAAGTGGCTGGACCAGGCCAAGGGGTCACCCACGTAACACCTGGCTGTGGCAGATAGAGGGTCATTTCCGGAGGGTGGGACTGGACCGCATGTCTACCTGGGGGGTTGCCAACTGGGATCCTGAGGTGTTTTGTCGTGTACTGGGTGCGGCAACGTGCATGCTCCCCAACTTGACTTGACTTGTTTCTTTTTCCAGGAGCTCAAGAATATTCAAACAAACGGCAACAATGACAGCTCCTCTCAAACACACACACACGAATAACAACAATAAATAATACAGTAGAGGGCAGTCACAGTGAGGCATTATGAATGGCCATCACTTTTTGCCTACATTCTCTCCTCCACCACTACTACCTCCAGCAGGTCCAGGTGGCGCCCCATAACTGAGCCTGTTTGTTGATTTGGTGTTCCTCTTCTGAAGTGATATCATCAGCCCAGCATGGCACACTGGCCACCTCAGAGGAACAGAATATGTGAAGGATCTCACTACCTACATCAAAGGAACACACAGTCTGCTCTTCCCTTTCTTCGAGAGTCCCTCAGTGTTACCAGTCTTGCTCGTCACTGATGTGGACCCCCAATTACTTGTAGCCGTGCACCCCCTCCACATTGACATATCAAACATAATTAACAATCAAGCAGACCTCATGAGATAAAGCCAGCCTGAGGTTTTAAACAACACATGACAGATTTGACTTTGTCATCGTTTATTCAACACAGACGTGTCCATGTGTGTGCTGGAGAGCATATTTCCATACAGCTTGTCCAATTTATTGCTAAACCTTTGTCAAGCATGGTAAGTAATGCAAAAAGTTAAAATTCAAATCCTTCAATAAATAATTCATCTAAGCAGACCGCAGTGATACAACACCTCCTACTATCCATCCAGGATGGTGGGATGCCAGATCCTGTCCAGCAGCAGCTTATACAGGATGAGACGGCACTCCAGATGGGTCAGCAATCCATCAAAAAGCATAAACATAAACAGGCAGGGGCATTTTAATATGTTCAAGAAAAACTCAAAGCTTTTGTTTGTATTTTCCTACTTTATTCTGAGAGATGTTCTGGTGAACATTAAATATAAAAATAATAAATAAATCATAGATCATTTTTGAACATAATAATTGTAAGAGCCCATGAGGATGGACGGGCAAGAAATCCTTCTCCATACTAGCTGGGAAGCCATAATGGAAGGATGGCCTGGTTACAGACACTACTCGGCCGGGACACCTTAGAATTCCCTGCCTGGCTGGGATACCGGAAGGAATAATGGAATGATGAGAGCCCCCAAATTGATAGGTGGCAGTATTGCTTGATAATTGTCCCAGTTTGGACACTTGCAGGGCTGCATGGGAATTTGTGTCCAGAAGCACAGCCCTGTAAGGGTCTTTGGTTGATGACAGAGGGTGCTGCTGGTGGGGGGACCTCCCTGGTTTCTGTATGACCCTAAAGCGTTTCCAAAAAGCAACAACGTGCCACTGGAAATAATCCCGGGTCCAGCTTAAAAAGAGCCCGCCACCATACCTCAGTGGGACAGAGTCAAGAAGTAGTGAGTGAAACTCAATGAGAGAGAGAGAGGGGGAAGGGGGGGAGAGAGAAGGGGGGGGACACTCCTTAAAGCCCATGTACTGGCTGTGTCATTTATTATAATTGAATTGGAGTGATTAAAAATCCTTTAATTTTGAATCCAGAGTTATGTTGGGTCTGGGGTTTGGTTGGGGTTCAGTGGTGCCCCCGAATGGTGACACGTTATAATGTTTCTTATGAAGAAAGAAGCCACAAAAAGGTTTGAGGCGGCCACCCGTATATTGTTCCTGGCTGCAAACTGGAGATAATTGATGTTTACAGATTCAAGTCCAAAACAGAACTGAACTCAATAGCACAAAAATGGTGGCTTTAAATGAGAGTGGAGAAAATGACATCAGTGGGCTTGGAACCAGAAGTGATGTCATCAGTGGGGGCAGAACCAGAAGTGATGTCATCAGTGGTGACAGAACCGGAAGTAACATCATCAGAGCCAGGAGGCATTACCCATAACTGGGCTGCAGAGAAGTGAGAGAAAGAGTTTGCGCACTTTGCCACCTCCTGGTCTGGCATGGAATTACTGTTATCAGCACTGTTGCCTTTAGCTGCCTTCCATGCACACCCATGTGACAGTCTTATATCCTATGTTGCCTCTTGCTGCTAGAAGTGGTGCTTGTGCCTTTCCTAATCATGTCCAGTAAGCTGAAATGGTCAATGGTGGGCTCCAAGCAAGGCGTAGGAACATCTATCTCAATGATGATCAATACATTGAGGTGCAGTTGGACCAACCCTGTCTAGTCTCCCAGTCCCTGATACGGCCACCACTGGAATGGTAATGCACAGGTAATGAGTGGTGTCCGATTTCATTCAGACGTGATGCTAATCTTAGTTTCATCAGACCAGAGAATCTTGTTTCTCGCAGTCTGAGTATCCTTTAGGTGCCTTTTGGCAAACTCCAATTAGACTTTCATGTGTTTTTTAATCAGGAAGGGTGTCTGTCTGATCACTATATCAATAAAGCTCAGGTTGTTGGGATTATTGCAGTGATGATTGTCCTTCTGGAAGTTTCTCTTGTTTCCATACAGGTTCTCTGCACCTTCTCAGTGGCCAGAGAGCCCACTGGGTTTTTGGTCACCTCTCTTGTCAAAGGCCCTTCTCCCATGATTGGTCATTTTGGCAGGGTGGTCATCTGTAGGAAGACTTATGATTATTCCATACTTCTTCCACTTAAGAATTATGGGGGCCACTGTGTTCTTGGAAGGTTTTTTTTGAAGCTCTCTGCAGATCTGTGCCTTGGTACAATCCTGCCTTCTAATCTCCGCAGGGCAATTCTTTGACTTCATGGCTGGGTGTGTCAACTGTGGGACCTTCTACAGATACGTGTGTGCCAACCCTAATGACATACGATCAACTGAACAGGCCCCAGGTGGACATTCAAACATCTCAATGATGATCGATATAATTTGGAAGCTGCCGAGCATAACTAAAGGTTTGAATGTTTGTCTCAATGGGAGATTTCTGTTTTTTTTATTTTTAGTAAAATTGCAAATATTACTAAAATCCTGTTTATGTTTTGGTACTCTGGGGTATTGACAAAGCTGGATTAAGACCCCCACAGGCACACACATGACTCAATGAATAGAGAGAACTGATCATTATTTGACAAACAATGGAGTGTATGGACGCCTGGCCGTTTAATGCAGCACAGTTAACTCCTACTATTAATGGCGCGGGGAGGCTCGACTCAGGAAACAGGGTGGGTTTTTCATTTTCGGACTTGATCATTTTACTAATGTGGGGCTCCTCCATTCTGATTATGGCACGCAGACACTCAATTGTTTCATCGAAGGGTGGTTTTGGAAGGGGGTGTGATTGGTGAAAAGGCCATATGCCATCATGGGTCCCTGGCTGCACTCAGAATGCCATGATGGAAGATGAGCCACCGGGTACTGAGTGTTGTTTGATAAGGGAAAAAATTAATTTAAATGATTTTAGCACACGATTACAACAAAACAATACGTGATGATACTGAAGGGGTCTGAAGATGTCCTGAAGGCGCTGTAAATATTTAGTGCTGGGGCAGTCTTCGGGAAGCATTTTATAGCTGGATGTCTGGACGCCCCCATTACCAGGTCACAACTATTACACCGGACTATCTATTTTAAAAATACATAGTATTAATCTTTATAAGTGCAGATTACTAATGTCATTTATTAATGGACTTCATACATATTAATTAATTAATTAAAATATTACATATTAATGAACCTGATGGACTTGTTACATGTTTTTCGTGCCGGCCCATTTCAAATTATTTATTATTTTATATGGGTCTTTATCTAATCATCTTTATACCCAGTGCTACCCATGTGTGCCAGAGTGTCACCTTTCAATTTCAAGTAAGTAATACCACCACAGGACAAGATGGGACACTGTTGCTAACAGTCCTGTTTCCTTCTTCCCTCACAGCCTTAAGAAACCGCCCCTTGAGGATACTGAAGTGACGGAAGCCCCGCCCCTTGAGGATATTGAAGTGATGGAAGCCACGCCCCTTTATGATACTGAAGTGGTGGAAGCCCCGCCCCTTGAGGATACTAAAGCGAAGGAAGCCCCGCCCCTTGAGGATACCGAAGTGATTGAAGATCCGCTCCTTGAGGATACTGAAGTGACGGAAGCCGCGCCTCTTGAGGATACTGAAATGATGGAAGTCACGCCCCTTTATGATACTGACGTGGTGGAAGCCCCGCCCCTTCAGGATACTAAAGTGAAGGAAGCCCCTCCCCTTGAAGATACCGAAGTGACAGAAGATCCACTCTTTGAGGATACTGAAGTGACAGAAGCTGCGCCCCTTTAGGACACTGAAGTGACGGAATCCCCGTCCCTTGAGGATACTGAAGTGAAGGAAGCCCTGCCCCTTGAAGATACCGAAGTGACGGAAGATCCACTCCTTAAGGATACTGAAGTGATGGAAGCCATGCCCCTTTATGATACTGACGTGGTGGAAGCCCCACCCCTTGAGGATACTAAAGTGAAGGAAGCCCCTTCCCTTGAAGATACCGAAGTGATGGAAAATCCACTCCTTGAAGATGCTGAAGTGACAGAAGCTGCACCCCTTGAGGACACTGAAGTGACGGAAGATCCGCTCCTTGAGGATACTGAAGTGATGGAAGCTGCACCCCTTTAGGACACTGAAGTGATGGGAGCCCCGCACCATGAGGATATAGAAGTGATGGAAGCCCCGCCCCTTGATGATACTGAAGTGACGGAAGCTCCGCCCATTGAGGATACCGAAGTGATGGAAGTCCCGTTCCTTGAGGATACTGAAGTGATGAAAGTCCCTTCCCGTCTGCATGATATAGAAGAAAAATGCTCCCCAAAGGTGGCATCTCATTTCTATATTGACTCTGCTTCTGTACTGAGCCAAGCCAGAAACACTTGTGTGATGTTCCAGAGAGGGGACTACCTTACTGATAAAATATGGGCATAGTTTTCATTTATTTATTTATTAATTAAACAGTTTTTCCTGGTTGACAACCGCAAGGATTCAACTTTATCCTGCACCCTCATTTTACCACACAGTACCAACTATGTAAGTCACTTCATATGTGTGCCTTACTAATTTTTTCACACCTGCCTAAAATGAATGTTATTTATTCCTGTCTATTATTAGTCTACTTCATAAATACCTCTAACTAATCATCTCAATTGCACTTGTTCTAACAGGCAATTAATAATCATCATCTTACGTGCCTATTATAAACCTATTTCATATCCCTATATTATTAATAGTCATCTCATTATTATTCCATTTCATTTTACTGATCATACTTACTTGTCCTATTATACAGTATACACCGATGGTCAGCCTCAACATTAAAACTACATGCCTAATATTGTGAAGGGTCCCCATGGCGTCACCTAAACAGATTGCACTTTGTCTGGCTCCTACCCTTAGACCAGTCGAGCTTGGGTGGCCCTTCCAGGAGCAGACAGCTCTCACCAGCTTAGCTCTGTAGGTCATTGAGGCACTCAAGCTCCCCCACCATGGCAAGGTGGCGATCCAGCTGGGAAGGCAAGACAAGAAACACCTTCAGAACTATGAAGTGAATAGCATAGGATTCACACCACCTCTAACAGTGCCGTGTCTGGTGCCAGGATGGGCATCGAAAGCACTCCTCTTAGGGCTGGGGAAAGGTATGTAATAATCTGCCAAGATGAGAAGTGTGTGTGTGTCACTGCTGACTTTGTCCTGTCTCTCCTCTCCCCTCACATCTCTGAGAGACCGTCCCATAACGGCACTTAACCCTGCCCCTTCCGGGTGTTTCACCATAAAGGACCCAAAGCCCAAAGAGAGACGTCTTTTGCTGGAAGACCCGAGTAAGCTGCACTGCAGAGGACGAAATTAACTCCCGCATTTGCATGTTTTCTCTTTTCATTTTGTTTTTGTTTACTTCATCTGGTGACAAATTAAAAAGGACGGCCCGGTTGGGGTCCCAAAACGTCTGACTGATTCCAGTCTGTCCTTCCACCGCCCAACCACGCTGGTCAGTACTATTGCATGGATCCAATGGGCCGGGGAATAGTTGGAAGCGACATTGCCAAACTGTCATCCTTTCACATAACATGCCCCAGAAGGATATTCAGCATCTTTTGGCAACTGACAATTTCCAGCCAAGACCTTCTTGCCCAGTGCCACCAAGTTGACATGAACACCATTCTGATGACAAGGCAATGGAGGTGGATAGGCCACGTGTGGAGGCAGCACGCAGATTCCATCACTAAAACTGTTCTGAAGTAGAAGAGGGGGCGCCCAAAACCAACATGGAGGAGTACAGTCGAAAAAGAGAATATGAACATGATCAGGGGCACCGTGGAGAAACTGGCCAAGCACAGACATGGGTGGATGACCTTTGCTGCTGCCCTAAGTTCTATTGGGCATGATGGGCACATCTGACCTGAAAGAGGGACCCTGGCAAAAATATAACAGTAACCTGTTCCTCCTGGCTATCAGTTAGTCTCCTTCATCTGCTCCTTATACAAATCTTCTTCACCTTCACACATTATTGCTAGTCCTCATCCTTACCCATTACTAACGTACTTCACCCCAGCACATCTAAACGTTCTAAATAATAAACATCCACACAGAAACCACACTGCAGTGTCAACAAGATGCTGCCGATTGTGTTTCACTTACATCATCTGCGGAGCCTACTCACACAGACCTGAAAACGAGATGGGGAAGTCCCAGGAGGAGACCTCAACGGCCATCTGCCACTGAGAACCGACACCTACAAGACCAACAGAAAAAGGCCCTTGAAATCTTCAACAAAAGTCCGACTCGACGACGTAAGGTCGCTGGCAGCCCTCGCCGGGGCCTCCTGCTTTCCAGTACTCGGTGAGGGATCGATTATCGGTGGGTGCTTTCCGGACGTGAGCTCACCCGTTTTCTCACACACAGATGTTATCGTCATTCATGATGATAGTGAGTGGGGGCGGGCAGGGCCCGGGGCCCGCTGAAGTTAAAGGAAAGTCACTTTACAATTTGTGAGGGTGGCCATCAAGTGAAAATTTCCGGCAAAAAAACCACAGAGCTTTGGTTGGTAGCAGGGCAACACGCAAGTCGCAGGATGAGAGATGAATGATGGCGATGTAGGTGGCTCACGTAGCTAGATTTTATTTGGATTTCTAAAAGTGTCATTAGGGGATTTTCACCTTTCTACTATGGAAATACACTTACAGATTAAGATAACAGGATTAATTGATGAAACAAGGGTGGTTTGTGGTTTACAACTTTAAAAAAAATGAGAGGAGGGCAACTTGAAAAAAAAAAAAAAACCAGAACGAACAGAGAGAGAAGAGACAACGTGCCATTTTAAGGAGAACTTGATGGCATTTCGATTTACAGTGGATTCGGAAAGACTTTGTGTTGTGTTGTAGATTTCATTTTTAATGGATACGTTTCAAAGTGATCACATCTTCAGAAAGATTTACAAATTCAGTCACTTTCCAACCCGCCATATCCTAACACCTGCTGTGGGTTGGCGCCCTGCCCGGGATTGGTTCCTGCCTCGCGCCCTGTGTTGGCTGGGATTGGCTCCAGCAGACTCCCGTGACCCTGTGTTAGGATACAATGAGTTGGAAAATGATGGATGTAACCTAACACAGGGTCACAGGGGTCTGCTGGAGCCAATCCCAGCCAGCACAGAGCACAAGGCAGGAACAAATCTCGGGCAGGGCACCAGCCTACCGCAGATAATAATAATTATAATTAGGCATATATAAACGGAAGACCTGTGCGTGTATGGAGCAGTCCGCTCTCCTCACGCTCAACCACAGCCACTAGTGTTTGTGTGTGTTTGTGTTCAGCTTGAGATAAGCTAATGCCCCGTCCAGGGATTGTTTGAATGTCGTGGGCGCATCATTGGACTGATGGATGTAATCATTAAACATCCTTTTCAGAGATATTGTGGCAAGGTGACCTCAGAATTTAATGGATCCATCCGTCATCCAACCCGCTTTATCCTTACTACAGGGTCACGGGGGGTCTGCTGGAGCCAATCCCAGCGAGCACAGGGTGCAAGGCAGGAACAAATCCCGGGCAGGGCGCCAGCCCACCACAGATAATAATAATTATAATAATAATTAGGCATATATAAACGGAAAACCTGTGTGTGTATGGAGCAGTCCGCTCTGCCTACGCTCAACCACAGCCAATAGGTGACGTACGTATGTAAGCAATTTACTACACAGTCCAAAGAAATGCAGGTTAGGTGCACTGGCGATCCTAAAATTGTCCCTGGTTTGTGTGTGTGTGTGTGTGTGTGTGAGAGCCCTGCGGTGGGCTTGTGCCCTGCCCGGGATGATTTATAAGAAATTTGCAAGACCTTTCTTTAAATGTGTTTCACTTTGTTATTACGGGTTAGTGAGTGTAGAGTGATGGGCAAACACGGCAAATCGATCCATTTAAAATGAAATCTACAACACAGTAAAGTGTGCCGGTGAAGATCGCGTTCCATTTCTCTTGTTCTCAAACCACCTCAGTTACGCTGCCTTCCGCCTTCAACCAATCACCTCTAACATCTCTAACATCATAAAGCTGGACAGTGGAAGCCCAACCATACTGGACTGTGCCGAACCCTCCTTGCCACAGCTGCGGGGAATGCTGTGTTGTTATTTGATATTGCATTCGCCCATCCTAAACTCAAACTATGAAATTACTGATTTGTATAATGAGCGGAGACAATCTCATACCAGACAGTAATGACAACTGGAAAGTAATTTTAACGTGCAATTATTAAAGAGAGTATAAAAACATTTACATAATACACAAAAGAGACTGAATGCAGAAACCACTTAAAGTGAAATAATTAAACACACAACCACAATTCACAGGGTTGCCTTTTAAATATATTCATCAAGCTGATAATCATTAAAATAAAGAAATCCATTACTAAATGTTTAATTGTCTTGAATTACCAATCTGTGCAGTTTCATCAGATACGGTCAATGGAGCTGAATCATCTAACTTCCTCTTAGATGGTTTAAAACTTTCATTTTATTCGAAAATTGGTAACTTTTTCATAATTTGCCTGTTCAACCATTTAAATAAACCACTTACCGGGCTACTGAGCCGGAGTCAATCAGGACAGGAATCAGCTCTGGAGGGGATATCTGTCTATAGCAGGGCACACTGGCACTCACTGGTATGGGACAATGAAGGGCAAAGGCAGAGGAACACAGACACAAAAACAAGACAGTCACAGTCAGAGCTTCAGCAACAGCAATCGCTCAGTTTTAGAGATAGACAGATAGAGACATATGAATGGCTTTATAAAGGTAAATATATATAAATGAAAGGCAGTAGATCTTAATTTTGAATTTTAAAATAATTGTTATTCAGTCTATATATACATACATACTGTATATATATATATATATTTGCGTTTCTCATAGTGACACTCAATAGATAAATAGATATATAGACAGATATACAGATAGATAGATATAGATAGTTAGACAGATAATGTGAAAGCCACTATAAAACAGATAGATAGATAGATAGATAGATAGATAGATAGATAGATAGATAGATAGATAGATAGATAGATAGATAGATAGATAGATGTGTAAGGCACTATATAATAGGCAGACAGACAGACAGACAGACAGACAGACAGACGGATAGATAGATAGATAGATAGATAGATAGATAGATAGATAGATAGATAGATAGATAGATAGATAGATAGAAAATGCTCTATATATAGATATTTTAGTGTAGTAGGCAGGATTAGATAGATAGATAGATAGATAGATAGATAGATAGATAGATAGATAG
>JANRMT010062837.1:97796382-97806760 GCA_026402145.1 Polypterus bichir lapradei
AGATAGATAGATAGATAGATAGATAGATAGATAGATAGATAGATAGAGTGAAATGCGCTATATAGGCGCCTGACCCGGCACAGATGGACACAGAGGCACGTATAAAAAACACAAAGCCTTTATTTTTCTTCGGCTGTGGGACATGTCTTCCCCGTGCCACACAGCCCAAACACAGTCCCCAAAACACAAGCACCAAAACAGTTTTTTTTTTTCCTTCCTTCCTTCCTTTACCACCACTCCTCCTCAAGCTTCGTCTCCTTCCTCCCAACTCTGGCTTTCCGAGTGGTGGTGGCTGGGCCCTTTTATAGCCCACCCGGAAGCGTTCCAGGTGATTAACCACCTGGTCCTAATTGCACTTCCGGGTGGGGCTGAAGGCTCGTCCAGCTGGGCTGTGGGAAGCAGGCAGCCCCCCCTAGCAGCCACCCCGGGCCCCAACAAAGCTGTGGAGGAGCCCATCTCCCATGGAGCCCTGCGAGTGATTGGGAAATCACCGTCGGCCAGGGAGGCTGCCACCAAGCGTCCCGGGGGAGGTACTGGACTGTTCATAGCGGCTCCCTTGGAACATAAGCAGCAGGGGCGTCCCTGTCGGGCATGGGACCCGGCTGTCCTTCACAATAGATAGATAGATAGATAGATAGATAAATAGATAGATAGATAGATAGATAGATAGATAGATAGATAGATAGATAGATAGATAGATAGATAGATACTTTATTAATCCCAAGGGGAAATTCACATAATCCAGCAGCAGAGATACACTTCCCAAATCCAGGTGTGCAAAGTTTATAAAGATTCCCTCAAGAAGACTTCAAACTGGAATTGCTGCCAAAAGGGGGCTTCTACAGAGTACCAAATTAATGGTCTGAATTCTTATATAAATCACAGATTTCAGGTTTTGATTTTTAATCCTTTTATAGACCTTTCTGATGACATGTTTTCATTATGTCATTATGGGATACTGTCTCCTTTAGGGGGCGATATAGCTCCTGTGGTATATGGCCGGCCGTTCATCCTGGCCAATACTCCCAGGCCGCCAGATGGAGCCCTCCCTGCAGCATGGAGGTGCCCCGAATGCCAGCAGGGAATCATGGACAATGGAGTTTTTCTTCACAGCCCTGCTGGATACCGTGGGGGCCGCAAGGGGACGCTGCAAGGAGGCCCAGGGATTTGTAATTTTTCATATAGCCCGGAAGTAATTCACAATCACGGGAACGGAAGAGATGATATACTTCCGGGCTGAAGAAAAACAGGAGTTTTTACCTGACCCGGAAGTGCTGGGTAATCACATGAACTGAGGGATCAAAAGCACTTCCGGGTCGAGGACTTAAAAAGGACGATGGGAAACCCCAGCGGGTTGAGTTGAGTTGGCAGGAAGGGTGACAACGCGTCTGGGAGTGTAGGATTGTAATTGATAATTTGTGTATATTTAGGAGTATTGTGGAGTGGAGGGTGCTTTGAGCACATATTTATAATAAAAAGTCATTATTTTGGACTTTTATCTGGTGTCTGGTGACTGGTCTGAGGGTTCAAGGGGATGACAGTGCCCCCTATCTGTCACACTCCCTAATTGGAATAAGTTCATTTATAATTGCTCTGTTTTAAGTAACTATAGTAAATATAGAGATATGATATTAAAAGACGATATCCCTCCCATAGTGATACGGCGGTAAAAATCACATAAGAGAAAATAACTTAGCTTTCTTTACTGACAATTTACGCGGCATTACAGACGGGAAGCCATAATAACAAGACAATACCAAGGTGAGATCTTGGTCTATACAGGCTGTCATTTTTTTCGTCGCTGCGCTGGAAGGGTTTTCGGGACGAATGACGATATCACCCATCCGTCCGTCAGCTTCTAAGTGTTTGGCTGCTGTCCAAGTATTTATACTGTCTTCTCCACGTGTAGGCCCTTCCTTGGTTTCCAAACACGGAAAGGAAAGGATTCAACTTCATCTCTAACATACAGGAATAGTACAATGCCTATTTTCACAGTTGTCCCCTTCTCTCTTCAAATGCTAGCAGTTTCTAAATGCTGCCCCTGTGTGCTAACTTTGGCCTGCACATGTGAGTGAATTTATAAAATAATTCCTTGTACAGAGGACAGTGACATTAAATTTACATTCTTGTGACAGATACTGAGTGTGGACTGATGGGCAAAAATGGCAAATCTATCCACAATAACACAATAAAGTGTGCAGGAAGTGAAGAGGTCTGAAGACTCCACTGCATTTTCATCTCTACAGTGTGCGATGCAAGACGTACGTGACGTTGGTGTCATTTTTGAGACAACTGCTCAGTGCTTTGTGTCTTCAGTTGATGTCGGAGCTTGTCATTTTAATTTATTCCATACAGATGACAGACGGAATGATGACAAGCTCATTAATACCTGCCATTCAGGTCGGTGTCCACGCCTTTAAGCCCAAAAAACAACAGAATTCTGCACTCGTGTTGCTCATGATGCACAAAACACACACCGCAAATCACCTTTACACAATGGGCACCATCACAAGCCCCCAATAATATACCGTTACCTATCATGGAATAAATCAAATTCTAAAGCTACATTATAATCAGAACAACAATCTTTGAAGTTATCTAGCATTTCTTTGTACCAAACTGGCTATTTTAGGCCCTTAAATAAAGGGTTGACTTCAGAATGGTCCTACTGAATAAGTTAACGCAAAGATGGCCGTGAAACAATAGATTACTGTGCACACATGTACAAATATCAATGAAAGGCAATATGGAGCCTCATACGGCGTAAACATTTTTTACAGTAGCCTCTTAAGTACAGGAAATCTGAGGTTAGGCTCATCACTTACCAGACACACAAACTTAGAAGAAAGCTCTTCACAGTCTCCTCAAGTTCACCGTCTGTGGTTTTCATTGTAGTCATCTATGTAAACAAAAAAAAAAAAAAAAAAATTAAATAAAATAGAAGACACAATTGCTCCAATTCCAGGCCTGGGCTTAAATAAATACCTTTCTACATATCTTATCATCACCAACTCTTTTGCGTTTTCTTTTTCTATTCCTTTCCTTTCTTCTTCCTTTACTCTTATAGGCAAGCAAGTGTTGTCCACTCGACTCCATATTCCTAAGTGAGATGAGGAGGCCTCTTATAACAACAACAACAACATTTATTTCTGTTGCACATTTTCATACAAATGATGGAGCTCAAAGTGCTTTACAAGATGAAGAAAGAAAAAATATAAAAATAAGATTAGGCAATACTAAGTTACAAAGAATAAATGAATCACCCTGTATTATTACAACAAGGACTTCTGAACCCCCAAGATCAGCAGATCTTTTTGTAAGGGGTACGTTAAAGATTCTGTTTCCGTGCCACCACTCCCAACAACACTGAGATGATCTTCAAAGCCGCATTGAAAGAGCCGCGAGTACAGAGACACCGACATGCTCAGTCGAGTATGGGGTGAATCTAATTATCACGTTTGCTGTTGTCCGTACAGCTGGAGGAGGTCATATTGAGCACTTGTCAAATTACATAATAAACTTTATGCTCACCTAAACCATTTACAGTAATCCCTCCTCGATCGCGGGGGTTGCGTTCCAGAACCCCCCACGATAGGTGAAAATCCGCGAAGTAGAAACCATATGTTTGTATGGTTATTTTTATATTTCTTAAGCCCTTATAAACTCTCCCACACTGTCCTTCTATATAAAAGCCGTCAGGATTGTCCTTCCGTCCCGTGAGTGCTACGCAGGCGCGGAGTTTCACACACGCCCCGTCCATTTTGCAATGTACGATGGGATTTGTAGTTTTGTTTTTCCAGGTAAAAGATGATATTCTACTCCAGACTATGCGATATCTTCTTCTTCTTTCTTACTATATAAAAGCGGTCGGGATTGTTCTTCCGTCCCGTGAGTGGAAAGCGTAGCGGTATTGTGCTTATCACAGACTTACTACTTGCAGCTTGCGGTACGAAGCGACGCAATGTGAGCAGAGTTCTGGTGCTCCCATCGTTCCCTTGCTTTTGTGCGCGATGCGCTGGAAAAATAGACAAAATTAGGTCTCTGGAAATAATTAATGTTGATGGAGTACAAATGCCTCACCGCGTAGTAAATATCAGGGGGGTTCAAAAGGGTGACCTCAATATAGAAAAAAAGTTTAAATTTCATCACAAAAATAACAGAAACTACGAGTGTTAAAGTAATACCGCTCAAATGCAATATAACCAATTTAATAAGTTTGTATAAAATATCAAATTGATCTACATATTGAATTGCCTTAAGAAGTGGTCAATTTAAAAGTCGGTCGCCTTAAAAGGCGGGTCAGCCTAGTTTATAAATATTCCCAGCACAGTTATACAGCATAAACCCTTTATATTCTCTTAGTTATTTGGTAAGTTTCGTTGAAATTATGTATGTAAACACACTGTTTATATACTACTCACAAACATATGTATCATATATCATTGAGGAGTTTTAATACGTAATACAGTTTTAAACATATTCTAATTGATTAGGTAATATAAAAATAAGTGAAAAATCTATAACATGCAAATGCTGTACATAAAACCAAAATGTTATCTTAAAGATACCGTAGAGCGTCTCCGATATCACATATGTTACAGCCATTAAGATACAGGCCACCGGCAATAAATACCTACAATGCAAGAAAAATTGTATAAAATGTGTGTACAGTTACAATAAACGTACGTACGTGTACTAAGTATGCAAGAAAAATTGTATAAAATGTGTGTACAGTTACAATAAACGTATGTACGTGTACTAAGTACGTAGAAAATTAGTTATGGGTACTCGCCAACAATGACACAACGACTTGTCCGGTAATGAGGAGTTTAATTTTACTGCACAACAAAGGAGAGCGTTACAGCTCTTCTAAAGGAGCCTCTTCAGGCGATTGTGTAGCACTGCCGTTGTTCTTCTTCCGGCAGTCTTCAATCCAAATCCCTAAAGCAGATTCCATCCGGACTACCGCCTTATTACACCCATTTACAACTCGTTTTGCACCCTGGTTAAAGGACATTGTGGCTGTAGATCTTATATTCTTTTCCTCCTTTTAAAATAAAAAGAATCGTGGACTCATTGATGCCGTAATGGCGTCCTGCAGCGGTGTAGCTGTTCCCTTACTTCAACATATCCAAAACTTTTACCTTTTCGGCAATCATTGGCATCTTCCGTTGGCGCTTGGGCACAGCTCCTGAAGCAGTAGCAGGAGCAGATCGTTTTCGGAGCCATAACGAAGGGCTTGATTATGCACAAAGATAAACACAACAGTTAACTCTTTACACAGTGAAACACGGTGATGCTGAATGAGCGAGACGAGACTTCCTGATTAACGCAGCGGAATCAAATTCGGTGCTCCGTCGCTGAGCCAATCAGCACACGGGAACTTAACTGCGTGCTTTGATTGGGTAGCTTCTCAGCCATCCGCCAATAGCGTCCCTTGTATGAAATCAACTGGGCAAACCAACTGAGAAAACATGTACCAGAAGTAAATTGTCCGCAGAAACCCGCGAAGCAGCGAAGAATCCACGCTATATATTTAGATATGCTTACATACAAAATCCGTGATAGAGTGAAGCCGCGATATAGCGGGGGATTACTGTACTATTTACTGCATTGTCCTGTAATGATCTATAAGTGAAATAAACCATTTTGAAATCGGATGAATTTATTTGAATCACCCTGTATAACTTAAACCTGACAGAGATGACCTGGAATGAGCAGTTTACACTTACACAACTACCAAGGCGTCGAAAATAAGGCAATTCTGCCAAGAAGAGTGGGCTGTAATTCCTGACTAGCGATATGCAAGACTGCCACCAAGTTATCACATATCATCTAAAGGCAGGCCTGAGGTCCTAGTGTGCAAATAACAGGAAGGGGGCAGTTAATTTTTCACAGCAATGTACACACTCACAGTCACATACAACCAGGCCAGGCTCACAGGGAATAAGCTGTGGTAAGCCAATATCTCATTTCCACCATTCTTTTTAATATGAATACACACATTTATATGAATTAAGCGATTAATTTCATCGTACAAAAGAGTCATAGAACATGAGCAGACAGCATCCTAAAGATAGGCCCCTTTTATGACGAACGCCGCTCCCCATTCAAGTCTGAAAAGGCTAACTTCAGGCAGAAATAGCAGGCATTTAAGGCAGCTATTCTGATCACATTGTGCCTTAATGAGATACTAGTCAAAGGAGGAGCGCACCCTGAAAGGGGCTATACTACCGTCTGAAGGATGACGTCGCGCGCAAGACGGCAAAGATGTTCAGGAGACGGACTCCATGGGCGTGGAATGAAAAGGATTGTATGATTGAGCCAAAAATAGGCCCTCGATGGTTTGAAATGTGAATTGTATTTTCAGTTCCGCTTTCCAAGCAGATCAAAACAGCACAGATTCTTGGAAGAAAAAAAAAAGTACATTTTATTGATGCCGTTGCCATAGTGTGCTTTATTTTTACCTTGCTGAAGAACAGGATGCAGTCTAATGTATCCTGACGTCCTGATTATAAAAAAGGAAACTATTTAGATAAGACATCATTTAATCGCAAACACAATTAGCTTTGTAATGACTTCCCATGAAGTATGAGTAATGCCTTACCTGTGGGGTATAAAATATGAAAGATGCAATGGCAGCTGGCTCTACAATGCGACTTGTGCCCTATCAATGTCTGTAAAATTTAAGGGATGCACCTTCAAAATGCCCATTGGTCTGTCATAAAATATGAGAGATGCCCCATCGGTCGATTATAACATATTACAGATACCCCATCGGTTGGTTATAAATCATGAGGGATGCCTCATCGGTTATAAAACGTGAGACTGGTTGGGTGAAAACCATTACAGGTGCCTCATTGGCCCATTATAAACATTAGAGATGCCCGATCATTACATGATAATAATGTGACAGATGACCCATCAATTGGTTAAAAGTGTTAGGGATGTCCCATCAGTCTGCTATAAAACATTAGAGAATTCCCCATTGGTCAAGTATAAAATATCAGAGATGACCTATTGGTTGAATATAAAATGTCAGAGATGCTCCATCGATTGGTTATAAAACGTGAGGAACGTCTCATCAGTCTGCTATATAACATTAGAGATACCCAATCGGCTGGCCAGAAAATGTGAGAGAAGCCCCAACAGTCGATTATAATAGACTAGCAGAATACCCGCGCTTCGCAGCGGAGAAGTAGTGTGTTAAAGAAGGTATGAAAAAGAAAAGGAAAAATTTAAAAAATAACATAACATGATTGTTAATGTAATTGTTTTGTCATTGATATGAGTGTTGTTGTCATATCTATCTATATATATATATATATATCAAAATACCCGCGCTTCGCAGCGGAAAAGTAGTGTGTTAAAGAAGTTATGAAAAAGAAAAGGAAAAATTTTAAAAATAATGTAACTTGATTGTTAATGTAATTGTTGTGTATATATATATATATATATATATATATATATATATATATATATATATATAGCAAAATACATATCTATATACATATCTACATATACATATATATATATATATATATGCATACCTATCTACATCATATATACACACACATATACATACATACATACACAGACACACACATATATATAATTTGTGTGTGTGTATGTATGTGTGTGTGTGTGTGTGTGTGTGTGTGTATACACATACATACAAACATACACACAGGTATATATAAATATATGTGTATATATATATATATATGTATGTGTCTATATGTGTGTGTATAGCTTTGATCACTGAGTGCAAGGGAAAAATAATAAAATGTAGTCTATAAGTTATTAAACAGTAAAACATTAACGTTTTAAGAAGTAAAGTTACATTGAGCACTACTGGAGTGGTTGCGGGTAAACTACATTTTAAAGACGGTATAACAGAAGAGGTAAGTAGTACTAACAGCAGCTAAAATGTATATGGATCATCTCTCGGTAGTAGATCCCTTTTGAAAGGCGCTACACGACGGCTGTGGTATAGAAATTACATTTTCTATGTGAAAGTCCAAATTTCTGCCTCTAATAATGTGCCTTACCAGCAATTAAAGAAAATTAGTTTTGTGTCCTCTGCAGTGTTAAGAGAGAAAGGCTTTGGTTTGGGATAAACGGAAAAAAGGTGTAAAGAAAGGAAAGTTGCCTTTTTCTTTTCTTTTATATAGTATAGAGAGATGTGTTCGCTGACGATATGAGCGCCTTTTGGGGACAGTCGTGGTGGGTCTTGTGCAGACTGGTGAGACGTCCCAGCTATTAATCGGCTGTGATGGCACTGTCAGTCCTTCACTCCTGTGCGTGTCTTAATAATCCGAGCTGACGACCTCATAATCGTATACGTGCAAAATAAAGTGCGAAGCGCCTTAATATTATTTTGCCGCAGAAGCGCAGTCAGTGTCTGAAAGGCCGGAACTGCTATGCGCGCGCGCCGGCTGCTCGACTTTTGCTGGGCAGGAGACGCCAGTTTTTGCAGACACGTTCACATGATCAAAAGTCTCCGCGCTCTTTGGAGGTCATTTATATACAAAATACCTGCGCCTCGCAGCGGAGAAGTAATGGGTTAAAGAAGTAATGAAAAAGAAAAGGAAACATTTTAATAATAACGTAACATGATTGTCATGAGTGTTGCTGTCATATATATGCCTGCCTAAATAAGTCACCCTCGCTTCGCTCTTACTTTTTTACCGTTCATTTAATCATGGCTAGTGGCGGAAAAATTATAAAATGGAAGGAGGATTACACTGAGTATGGCTTTACCAAAACAATTATTGATGGCGAATCGATTATTCATAAAGCTTGAATTGGTGATCTGTTTTTGTGTGTTAACCTCATATCTTTTCATACTTCTTCTCAAACCAAGGTGGTGCGAGGCTAAAATGAATTGCGATGCGCTGATCAATGTTATCGGTGTACCAGGAAATCATGCATTGACAAAAGTTCCCCTTTGATTGTAATGCAAAGTGTGATTAAATGCATTATTTTTTAACGCGTTATGGAGCACATGCATCGAAGCTTCTCAGCTGTGCTTGTGCTAAGAAAATTAAACATTTTAAAAATAACGTAACACGATTGTCAATGTAACCTTTTGTAAGTAGTGCCTGGAGGATTCAGTGTGGAGAAAGTCTAGAGACAGCGTGTGTATTAACTTGTGGATTTCTCTGTATTTGGTGGCAGTGTGACGAAGTTGCTTCGGAAGACGGCGTTAGCCGCGGAGCTCAGCTCAGAGCGAAATGAGGTAAATGGGAGGGGAGATGATGACGTGACTCCCCCACCCGCCTTAACTGTCAATCCCCCACAAACACAGTCTCTCGGAATTTGCATAAGCACACCCCTTCACCTGCAATTTTAACTTAGTTACAAAGTGATCAAAACTCTCGTTTATATCCTGCGTCCTCTCATTAAACTTGTATCCCGCATTACCCGAGGGCACGAAAAGCACCAGCGGCAGCCTGTCTATGAACTTAATTTAAAGTTTAGGTTTATACCTCGCTTTGTTTCCGAAGTAGCTGTACTGATGAATATGGTAGTATGTCACTCGCTCGCTTCTTAATGTTTCGCTGCCTTCTCAATTATATAATGCATGTTTTGTTCAGCGTATTTTGGAGCTCTTCCTGGTTTTCTACATAGTGCGTTGACAGTCAGTTCACGTGATTACGTGGGCGGCATAATGATGTCACACGAAACTCCGCCCCCACGGCGGTCAAGCTCAACTCCATTACAGTAAATGGAGAAAAATACCTTCCAGTTATGACCATTACACGTAGAATTTCGAAATGAAACCTGCCCAACTTTTGTAAGGAAGCTGTAAGGAATAAACCTGCCAAATTTCAGCCTTCTACCTACACGGGAAGTTGGAGAATTAGTGATGAGTCAGTCAGTCAGTCAGTGAGTCAGTGAGTGAGTGAGTGAGTGAGTGAGTGAGTGAGTGAGTGAGTGAGGGCTTTGCCGTTTATTAGTATAGATTACAGATACCCCATCAGTTCATCATAAATCATGAAGGATGTCTCATCGGTCTGTTATAAAATGTGAGAGATATCCCACTGGTCAGTTAAAAACTATTACAGGTGCCTCATTGGTCTGTTACAAACATGAGAGAGGCCCGATCGTTATGTGATAATAATGTGAGAGATGCCCCATTGGTCACTTATGAAATGTGAGCGATGTCCCATTATTGATTATAAAATGTTAGAGATTACCATCAATTAGTTATGAAACATGAAGCATGTCTCATCAGTGAGTTATAAACATTGGTCAATTATAATATATGAGAGAGGTCCCACTGGTCAGTTATTACTATTATTATGATTATTATTACTATGATGACGATAATAATAATAATAATAATAATAATAATAATAATAATAATAATAAT
>JANRMT010062837.1:97808600-97818657 GCA_026402145.1 Polypterus bichir lapradei
AAAAATTAAAAATTAAAAAAAAAAAAAAAAAAAAGCAGACAATATATATAATAATATATATATACTGCGGTGGCTGGCGCCCTGCCTGGGGTTTGTTTACTGCCTTGTGCCCTGTGCTGGCTGGGATTGGCTCATGCAGACCCCTGTGACCCTGTGTTAGGATATAACGGGTTGGATAATGGATGGATTTATCTATCTACGAGGTGTGGCAGAAAAGTAATGAGACTGATTTTTTATTTACCAAAGTTTTTATTCTTTTCAAACATCAATGTTATCCCCTTCAAAGTAGTTCCCTTGGGCAGCTACACACCGATGGAGACGTTGTTCCCACTGTTGGTAGCAGCGCTGGAAGTCTTCAACCGGTATGGTCTTCAGCATGTCCGTTACACTCTTTTGGATGTTTCCCAAAATGACGTCCTTTGAGGACATTTTTCAGTTTAGGAAAAAGGAAAAAGTCACACGGACTGAGGTCAGGTGGATAAGGGGGCTGGGGAACCACAGGAATGCCTTTTGAGGTCAAAAATTCTGCTCAATTGTGAGGTTTTTCGGCACCATTTTGGCACAGACCTTTCGCATGTGCAAATGTTCAGTCAAAATTTGATGAACGGTAAATCTGTTCAAATTTAATTGTTCACTCAACATTCTTAATGTTAAACGACGGTCTGATCTCACAAGAGTGTTCACACGTTCAACATATGTTTCAGGGGAGCAGTCATGGGATGCTCAATACCTCCCCCGGGACATTTGGTGGCAGCCTCCCTGGCTGATGGTGGTGCCTCAGCTTCCCGCAGGGCTCCATGGGAGATGGAGTTCTCCACAGCTCTGTTGGGATCCGGGGTGACTGCCAGGGAGTGCTGCATGGGTCCCTGAGCGCGACTGGACGTGTCTTCAGCCCCACCCAGAAGTGCAACCGGAAACAGGTGATCAAGCACCTGGAGCACTTCCGGGTGGGCTATAAAAGGGGCCAGCAACCACCACTCAGTGGCCAGAGTTGGGAGGAGGAGGACGAAGCTTGACGGGAGGAGTGGTGGTGCCAGAAGGGAGTGTTGTGGTTTTGGCCCAGAGGGGACTGGGTGGTCTCATGGTCTGGAATCCCTACAGATTTTATTTTTTTTTTCTCCAGCCGTCTGGAGTTTTTTTTTTTGTTTTTTCTGTCCCCCCTGGCCATTGGACCTTACTCTTATTCAATGTTAATTAATGTTGATTTATTTTGTTTTCTTATTGTGTCTTTTATTTTTCTATTCTTTATTATGTAAAGCACTTTGAGCTACTGTTTGTATGAAAATGTGCTATATAAATAAATGTTGTTGTTGTTGTTGTGCTTGTGCATTTTGGACTGTGTTGTGCCTGTGGGGTTCACAGGGAAGACGTGTTGTGTTTTTACACGTGCCTCTGTCTGAGTCTGTGCTGGGTCGGGCGCAACGTGGCGCCTTATTACAATATGTAGCAGGAGTTTAATATTGCCGGGTGCAGGAATTACTTCCTGCCGGAAGAAAATTTGGGGCACCATCTGGTTTGTCCCACTTATTGAACAGTCAAAATAAATAAAAAAAAAAAAAAAAGATGCGGTCCTTAGGCATGGTTGCCCTTGTCTTTGGGCTGTAAATTACAAAAAGAAAACCGTGGGGTCAGTTTGCTTGGGAGCTCCGTCAAACAGTTGGCTCCTGCCAAAATGATACCTCCTCTGTGGTTCTTATGGATGGAGTAGCAGAAGGGGTGGAGTCAGGTGCCCTCATTGGGTAGTTTCTTGGTGATGTGAGGAGAGAAGGAGGAGACGATGTTAACGACAGCCCCCCTTCTTGTCCCCGGGGTGTTATTACATACCTCGACAGAGCTCATAACGAGATCCTCTGAGGTGCACGTGTTTGTATTGCTCAATCTTTTTCTTAATAATCCCTTCCATTAATTTACCTGTAATGTTAAGCTTACTGGCTTATAGTTACTTGGAACTGCCCAATCCCCCTTCTTATATAACGGGATAATATTTGCCATTTTCCAGTCTTTAGGAATTTCCTCAGTGTGCAGTGACTTCCTAAAATATGCGTCAAGGATTTCTAAAGGACTGAGACTCTGGATTTAACTCAATTGACATATTTTATAGTACAGTACATACTGTACACCACTAAAGTAAAAGCAGCACATAAACTATCATAACGGCTTTGCCTTTCATAATTATAATGTCATATTTTATTAATATTTTTCTTCAAATCCGTAAAAATAACATGCTAGAAAAAAACATGTGTATGTTCCTTGGTAACGATGGCAAACAAACCAAGGGTGGGTTTCCAAATGCTGTCACTACTGGGACTAGACTTGGATGGTTTTCAAGAAATGAGTGTTCAAGTAGATTCAAAGCCCTGAGAATTTTTGGAATTTCAAATATTTCCACGAAACGAGCCGTTTTTTGACATGAGAGGCTGCAGTTTTCTTAAGGCAACAAAGCTAATTTTCTTGTTTGGTCTTTTTTTTTTTTTTTTTTTCCCTTCCTATAAAATCAGCTTCACCAGAACACACGAGGCTGTGCTCTCCTGCTTAGCTACAACAGCAGAGGTTTAAAACTCTCCAAGTGCCGTCCCTAAAAAACAAACATCGAGCTCGGCAGGCCTCACCCGTCCGAAAGGGCCATGCGAGCGAGCAGTTAGGCTGCGCTCTCAGACAGACACTACCTCATGTCTCCGCTCTGACTTGGTGTTTTTTTTAATGTCCTGCCACCTTAACCACTGTGACAATGTGCTACTCAGACAAGCAGGAAAACAGCAGAATAAACTAATAATAATAATGATGATGATGATGATGATGATGATGATAGGTGCATACCCACATGTCAAGCAGCAGAATAAACATCTGGGCTGGCTCATTATTATTAGTTGTAATGGTGTCAAGCAGTAGCCTCAGAACTAGAACTATTAATGAACACTAACACAATGAACAATAGCAGCACTGCAATCAACTGGGGGCCTCCTCGACTGAACGTCACTCTGCTGTATAGAAAGTAAATGTGCCATTTTTACTAACATTCATCCATCTTCCTAACCCACTTATGCAGGGCAATGTCACTGGGCAGCTGGAGCCAACCGAAGCAAACATCTGCTGTGAGGCAGGAACAACACCTGGACAGGGCGCCTGCCCATCACGCAAACACACACAAAAACACCGGGGGGCAATTCAGAAATGCCAGTCCAGCTGACCTGCATATCCTTGGCCTGTGGGAGGAAACCCATGTGGGAACGAGGAGAACATGCAAACTCCACACAGGGGGCGGCGGGTACTTGAACTGCAGTCTGCGTACTGTGTGGCGGCAGCGGCACTACTGTGCCACCCTAGTAATCTGACATTCTCTGCTCGTTATTGTCTTAACAGTAATAATAATAATAATAATAATAATAATAATAATAATAGATCCAGTGAAGAATTTCATTGTGCACACATTTGTAATAATAATAATAATAATAATAATAATAATAATAACATTAATATTTGTTGTTTTAAGATAATAATAATAATAGACACAATTAACTTCTGGGCTGGATATATAATAATAATAATAATAATAATAATAATATTAATATTTGTTGTTTTAAGATAATAATAATAATAGACACAATTAACTTCTGGGCTGGATATATAATAATAATAATAATAATAATAATAATTTAAAGATAACAATAATAAGTAATAATAATAATCATTGTTTAAAGATAATAATAATAATAATAATAATAGGCACAATGAACTTCTGGGCCATATATATAATAATAATAATAATAATAATAATAATAATAATAATAATAATAATAGTTTAAAGATAACAATAATAAGTAATAATAATAATCATTGTTTTAAGATAATAATAATAATAATAGGCGCAATGAACTTCTGGGCCAGATATACAGTATAATAATAATAATAACAGTTTAAAGATAATAATAATAAATTATAACAATAATCATTGTTTTAAGATAATAATAATAGGCACAATGAATGTCTGGGCTGGATATATAATAATAATAATAATATGAGTTGCTCATAAATATGACGCACAGTAGGAATAAATCTCTAGAATAAAATGTTTTCTTATAATTTATATTACCACTAGCCATTAAGCCCGTTACAATAACGGGCGCTAGAACAGTAGTGCATAAACATTAGTAGGAACAGTCTATATTAAATGGCAAGGGACCTTGTATGTGGCTGTAATATGTGTCACTGTATTGTGTGCCTTTAATTTTCTCTCTCAGTAATACTGGTTTGTATTTCCGTAAAATGCCTGTAATTTTGTATGACAGTAATACAGTGGAACCTCGGCTCACGACCATAATTCGTTCCAAAACTCTGGTTGCAACCCGATTTGGTCGTGAACCGATGTAATTTCCCCCCAGGATTGTATGTAAATACAGCTAATCCGTTCCAGACCGTATGAACTGTATGTAAATATATATTTTTTTAGTTTTTAAGTATAAATATAATTATACCATTGAATGCACAGCGTAATAGTAAACTAAATGTAAAAACATTGAATAACACTAAGAAAACCTTGAACAACAGAGAAAACTAACACTGCAAGAGTTTGGGCTATAGCCTTACGACCCGCTTGCTAAAAACACTTTTTTTTAATGAGTTTTAAGCTCAGGGAAAAAAATGAACATTTGAAAAATCTGTAATTTAATAAACCACCAAGAAAAGTAACATTGCAACGATGCACGCGCGCGCCTCTGTGTGTGTGTGTCTCTCTTGCCTGTGTGTGTGTGTCTGTCTCTCTCTCGTGCACACCTGTGTGTGCGTGTCTGTCTGGCGCATGCGTGTGTGTCTGTCTGTCTGTCTGTCTCGCACACGCGTGTGTGTCTCTCTTGCGCACGCACCTGTGTGTGTCTCTCTCTCTGCATACACAGGGAATGCACAGGTAGAGACTGAACACGTGCCATGTGGCCCCGCGCATGTGCACTTCACCGGAAGACACACACACACACGGACACCTGGACGCACACAGGGGTTTTATTAAAGAGGGCTATTAATTGTAGTAGTAGAAATAATTAAATAACTTTTGGACTGGATTTTTATTGGCAGTAGTAATGTTAAGAAAAGCATTACTGATGAACCTTAATAATAATAATAATAATAATAATAATAATAATAATAATAATAAACCCAATCTTATTATTTGTAGAAGTAGTAATATTGATTTGTAGTAGCAGACATTAGTACTAGTGAAACTAGTAGTAGCATTTGTACACTTCTGGACTGGAATTATTAATGGTATTATTACTAGAAGTTATAAAATATTAATTAGTATATTTTTATTGATTTTATTGTAATCATTCCATACAGATAGATCAATTTTTACAAAAAATAGGATTGAAAACAAACCAACCCAACCCGCACCCCTGGAAATATTAATTAGTATTAGATGTATTAATTAATTAACATTTGTGCAGCATCTGTTACTATTATTTTTATTATTATTATTAGTACTAGTAGTATAAGTGTTACTAATGTAAATCTGGATTGGATTTTATTATTAATGAATATTTGGATTGGTCTTAATCGTAGTACTAGTTGTAATATTAATTTGTAGTAGTAGTATTCATTAATAAATATTTGTGCTGGAATTCTTCTTAGTAGTAGTAGTTATAGTATTAATACATTTCTGAACTGGATTTATTAATATTATTATTAATAATAATGGATTTTTGGAATGGGTTATTATTAATCACAGTAGTAGTTACAATATGAATTACTAATAGTATCAGCATCAATTAATTAACTTTTTTGCTTGGTGTCTTATTATTATTTGTAGTCGCAGTAGTTTTCGTAGAATTAATACACTTGGACTGGTCTTATTATTATTGCTGATGAATTTCTGGACTTGTAGCAATACTTGCAATATTAATTTTAATTATTAGTGTCATTATTTATAAACTAACTTTGTACTGGGTTTGTTATTGTTATTATTTGCGGTAGCAGTAGTAGTAGTACCATATATGCACTTCTGGACTGGACATTGATTTGCTCTTCAATACTTTTGCTGTACATCTTTTATTATTATTTTTGTCGTTGTTGTGGTGCAGCTGTACTCATATTTAATAACAACATACAGTATCAAACAGCAAGTACAGATAGATACTTTATTAATCCCAAGTGGAAATTCACATATTCCAGCAGCAGCATACTGATAAAGAACAAACACTGAACAGTGTCATCTCCAGGCAGAGGAGTAGCTTCAGTGACAGACTTTTGTCACTGTCCTGCTCCACTGACAGACTGAGGAGATCGTTCCTCCCCCACACTATGCGACTCTTCAATTCCACCCGGGGGAGTAAATGCTAACTTTTTTTTTTTTTTTTTCATTTTTATTACTATTTAATTTAATATTGTTTCTTACTATTTAATTTAATATTGTTTCTTTGTATCAGTATACTGCTGCTGGATTATGTGAATCTATCTATCTATCTATCTATCTATCTATCAATATTAAATTAAAGAGTGATAACAATGCAGGTATAATAGACAATAACTTTGTATAATGTTAACGTTTACCCCCCGGGTGGAATTGAAGAGTCACATAGTGTGGGGTCTCCTCAGTCTGTAAGTGGAGCAGGACGGTGACAGCAGTCTGTCTGAAGCTGCTCCTCTGTCTGGACATGATCCTGTTCAGTGGATTCTCCATGATTGACAGGAGCCTGCTCAGTGCCCGTCGCTCTGCCACGGATGTCAAACTGTCCAGCTCCGTGCCTACAACAGAGCCTGCCTTCCTCACCAGTTTGTCCAGGCATGAGGCGTCCTTGTTCTTTATGCTGCCTCCCCAGCACACCACCGCGTAGAAGAGGGCGCTCGCCACAACCGTCTGTTAGAACATCCACAGCATCTTATTGCTGTATATATTATACAGTATGTTGTACTGTGGTCGTTTGAGGGAATAGCAGGCTTGCAAAGGATGGACTTTTGGGCCGTCCCCATTTACTTTACGTTCAACACAACATAAATGTACAATGGTGTAAAAAGGAAAAAAAACTAGTCACCACACAAAGTAAGCGGCTGCCGTTAATCAGGCTCTCTAGTGTGCTTCAGTGAATTTGTGGAGCTCCTCGGCTCTGGTTGACTCGTGAAGAAGTGACGCCTCCTTCTGGGTGGAAACATTTTTAGAGCCCATGGACCAGAGAGGGCAGAGTCAGTTTCTCGGAGGAGGGTTAAAACAAGACAGCTGGCAGCAGCGCCCCCTCTCAGCCTGGGTTGGTATGACATACCTGGGAAGAAGTTGGAGGGTGATCCTCTGACAGTAATCATTTATGAATGTATGTATTATTATTCTGCGGTGTCCTGGTGCCATGTGCTGGCTGGGATTGGTTCCAGCAGACCCTCGTGACCCTGTGTTAGGATATAGCAGGTTGGAATATGACTGACTGATTGACTGTATTATTATTAATCTTGCTGTTGTTAAGGTGCAGCTATAGTCATACTGTATATACCAATGTTAAAAATGTCAAACAGCAAATTAATTCTATTGGCTGTATGCATTATTATTATTTTTGTTTATTGGAGGTAGTAATGTCATGTCATGTCATTCTCTAACCAGCATAATCCAGACCAGGGTCATGGGGGTTAAGGGCTGGAGTGCACAAGGCAGGAACAAATCCTGGACAGGGTGCCAGTCCATGGCAGGGCAAACAGACACACACAAACTGGGGACAACTTAGCATTGCCAGTTCATCTAACCTGCAGGTCTCTGGACTGTGGGGGAAAACCAGAGCACCCGGAGGAATGCCAGACAGAGATGGGGAGAACATGCAATCTCCTAGTAGTAATGTTAGTTCTATTATTACTGAACTTGTGACCTGTAATTATTATTATCGCTATTAATATCGGTTGTAGTATTTATTATTTTTACTATTACTATTGTACCTGGCGGCACGGTGGCTCAGTGATAGCGCTGCTGCTACCTCGCAGTAAGGAGATCTGGGTTTGCTTTCCGGGTCCTCCTTGCGTGGAGTTTGCATGTTCTCCCCGTGTCTGTGTGGGTTTCCTCCCTCAGTCCAAAGACATGCAGGTTAGGTGCATTGGCGATCCTAAATTGTCCCTAGTGGGTGTGTGCTTGGTATGTGTGGGTGTGTGCCCTGCGGTGGGCTGGCACTCTGCCTTGCGCCCTGTAATGGCTGGGACTGGCTCCAGCAGACCCCCGTGATCCTGTGTTAGGATATAGCGGGTTAGATAATGGATGGATTATTATTATTGGTCAATTCTGTAGTTGTAATATTATGTATTTCTGGACTGGAGTTCATTCTGCTGCATGACAGGTTGATGTGCACGTACAGCCACAGCCATTTTATTATTAGCAGTACAATCAATGGGGTTCAACAGGCAACACTAATTATTTGGACAGCAATATTAGATGATGTACACCTAATATTATTATTGCATCAATAATAATAATAAAACTAATAATTTCCTGTTATTTAACTCTCAATTCTTTTTTTTTTTCCACAGACAGCACTGCAGCGTCACATTATTTGCTGAACTAACAATGATTAACTTCAAGTTCTGTGTCTATGGTGTGCAGCCCCAAAAGTCAATATTTGGAAAACCCAACGTGGCACCAGTCCATCAAAAATATCAGATGCAGTGGAAAATCCTTGAGACATAAAGCATTTTTCTCCCCCAGGTTGATGATCTTTTGATCCGTGAAGAAAATCCTTCCATTGTATTCATGAGGACAGGTTGAAAGTCTCTGTCAGTACATGTAAACCCGCGATGCGACGTAATTACAGTAAATGGGATAAATGTCTGTACATTAGCAGCCTGTCATGATTATGCTGAATGCTAAACTTGTGTATTCCTAAAAATTACCATAACCGGAACTAATTGGCATCCTGTAAAAAAAAAAAAAAAAAAAAAAAAAAAAAGCCATTGTGTTCCTTCGGGATGGCATACTTAATTTAGACGTACTGTGAGGGCCTCGCATCTACAGCGTGTGGAAGGAGTGAAAACACATGCAGTATGAAATATATTATTGTTAGGAGATTTTGTTTTTAACTTAAAATGCTGCTTCTGAGCTGTACAGTGGTTAACATCCTCTACCCAGATGAGATTTGGGAAGGGTCACAAGTAGCACAGTGGTTACCAGCACCGTCCCAGAGCTTTAAGAACTCGGGTTCAAATGCCGGGCCTAGACTCCGTCTGTGTGACCCCTACAGGTTCTCCTCAGGTCCGTGTCGCAAGGTCTCCCACTTTCTAGGTGGTGCAACAGACAGATTTGTTGTTTTTGAGTGCCAGGCCAGCCACTTTCTGTATGAAGTCTGATGTTCTTCACGAGCACTCTGTGTTAAGGGTGGACTTCTGTGATCCTAATTTAGTACAAAAATATTTGGAAAAGGAGTGAGCTATTCAATTATCATTCATTTCCACAGACGCTTTACAGGTGCTTGCCAATTTTTTCAATATTTTTACAACTGGAGGACTGGCAAGTACAGTGACTCGCTTGGCGTCATCCAGTGAGTCAGTGATGGGGGATTGAAAAAATAAAATTGTCTTTTACAGTCCAATCTCCTAAAGACGGAGTCACACTACTAGTCTTCCCTGCTAAATTCATCAAAAGTGTATGGGGGCATTCATAACCTAATACTGTCACCTAGAAAGCTTCATCAAGACACCCAGCCATATTCTGAGCCCATTGATTCCCCCTGCTATACCCTGGCTTAAACATAACATAGTTTATGATGTGACATCTGTTGAAAGGACAGATGCAGTGCATTTCAATTCTAAAAATGTTTGTGGCACCTCTTCTATTTGAATAATAAACACAGTACATTTTATTTCTATACATGTTCGTTATGCACCATCTGTTGGAACGACAAATGCAGCATATTTTATTTCAATAAATGTTTGTGATGCACCATCTGTTCAAATGACAAATACAGTCCATTTTATTGCAACAAATATGTTTGATGCACCACCTGTTGGAATGACAAATGAAATGCTTTTATTAATACAAATGTTTGTGATGCACCATCTGTTGGAACGACAAATGTAGTGTATTTAATTACTACAAATATGTGCAATGCACCAT
>JANRMT010062837.1:97818667-97833493 GCA_026402145.1 Polypterus bichir lapradei
ATCTGTTCAAATGACAAATACAGTCCATTTTATTACTACAAATATGTGTGATGCACCATCTGTTGGAATGACAAATAAAATGCTTTTATTAATACAAATGTTTGTTATGCACTATCTGTTGGAACGACAAATGCAGCATATTTTATTTCTAGAAATGTTTGTGATGCACCATCTGTTCAAATGACAAATGTAGTGTATTTAATTACTACAAATATGTGCAATGCACCATTTGTTGGAATTACAAATGCACTGCATTTTATTAATACAAATGTTTGTGACACCATCTGTTGGAGCGACAAATTCAGTACATTTTATTTCTACAAATTTTTGCGATGCACCATCTTTTGGAATGACAAATGCAGTGCATTCTATTTCTACAAATGATTGTGATGTGCCTTCTTGTGCAATGGCAGAGACATAGCAACTGGACAAACAAAAAGATAAACAGACACTTATCCTTTTATTAAGGTGGACTATCTGTGCTACACATCTAAGATGGTTTGCAATCTAAATAAATGACGTAGACCTCAGCCATGTTTGCAGTGCACCATACAATGCTTATATTTCTGTTATATGACATTTGCTATGGGATTCATAAAATAACCTAGAACATGAGAAAGGCGCAATATGAATAAAATTTATTATTATTAAGCAGTGTTGATGTTTGTGACGTGCCATCTGTTGGAATGACACACAGTGAATTTTATTACAAATGTTTGTGATGCACCATCTGTTGGAATTGTAAACACAGTGCATTTTATTATTACAAATATTTGTGATGTGCCATCTGTTGGAATTACAGAGACACAGCAACCAGACAGACAAACAGATACACAGAAAAATCATTAAAGTGGATGCAAAATGCATGATGAAATGTATCATACTCACCTCTATATATTGTTTTTTGCATTAAGTTTATGTTTGACAGCTGTGCTCTTTACTTGATGTGCTTTTAATGATACGTCATGGTGTCTCTGTAAAACCTGACAAACCAAATTTCCCTCTTGGGAGAATAAAAAATGAATTGAAGCTGTACTCACTTTCTGTGGTTTGTACTGTACGACTGCCACCAGTGTGTGGGTGGCATGCATGTAAAAGGTGCGTTGCACTGTGTGCACGACAATAAAATTTGAACTTCAAATTTCAACCTGGACAAAGAGGATCAGGGAACCGGAATCTGGGCTGCAGTGAGCATTAAACGGGCAATGGTCCACCTGTAAAGTGTAAAATGGATAACATCTGATAGCTGCCTCGCCGGTGAAGAGGCCGATTCCATTCTGACAAAAGCACTGAGTGTATCACGTTTTGTGGTGTGGCCTGCACATCCTGTCTGTAACACAGTACGTGCTGCATTGCGTTTCATTTCGGCCCTCTGACTGTACAGTAGATGTCTCTTCATTCAGAAGGGCTCACTTTATCATCTTATATTGTTGTTGACTTGAGTTCCATGGCCCCAGTCCCTCTTTCAGATTTTTATCTTAGTGCGCCACCAGACTTTCATCATAGAACTCGTTCATAAGCTGCTCACTTCTCATCACGATGGAGCATCTAACGTCTTCATTTTCATATCTTTAAATCCGATAAAAAAAAAAAAGCAAGCAATTTAAAGAGCAGATAGTGTAGGAAGCATCGTATCCCATTACTAACTGACTAAACCGATCTCGCTTTATTGTTTTTCTGTCTCCCGTTACCACACTGCACAGGTCTACTTTTTACAGCAGGGCAGGTTTCAGATTGCAGATCAGAGTTACCAGCCTTTGGGTGTCTAAAAGCTTATCTTACCACCTCCTTGCCGGCGTCGTTTCTACAGTGGATTTGGAAAACTATCAGACCCCTCCACTTTACTGTGCTGTATAGAATATGTTAGAGAGATATGACAGATTTGTCCATTAATCTATGCTCAGGAAGCCATCATTTTGACAACGTGCTTTCAGAAAGGTTTGCAAATTTACAACAAATCAAAAACTGAGACCTCACATTCCTAGAAGTATTCAGATCTTTAATTTAGATAGATAGATAGATAGATAGATAGATAGATAGATAGATAGATAGTGTCACAGATGTCTGGGGTTCTTACCTGGCCGGGATGCCTGGAGGGACCGGAGAGAGACATTCCAACTCGTTGGGACCCGTGGCCACCGCCAGGGGGCGCCGTAAGCCTACTAGAACCTGGGAGAACTTTACTTCCGCCACACTTGGCAAGATGGCGGAGGAACCTGCCAGGGATGCCCGGAGTGCTTCTGGGGCAAAGGGCAGCACTTCCGCCACACCAGGAAGTGCTGCCGGAAGTTCAATTCCAGCCACCTGGAATACATCCGGGCGGGAATAAAAGGGCCCGCCTCCTAACAGTCGAGGAGCTAGAGTCGGGAGTGGGAGCAGGATGAAGCTCCCCTGGAGGAGTCAGGTGGCCAAGGACTGAGAGAGAGAGAGAGAGAGAGAGAGAGAGAGAGAGAAAGAAGCCCAAAGAGGAGTGATTATTGCTGTGAGCATTGTGTGGTGTTTGGGACTGTGTTTATTTGATGTTTAATAAACGTGTGACTTTTATAAAGATGTGGTCTCCGACTAGTGGTATCTGGGCAAGTCTCACAATAGATAGATAGATAGATAGAGTACAGGCGAAAAGTTTGGACACACCTCCTCATTCAATGTGTTTTCTTTATTTTCATGACTGAAGGCATCAAAACTATGAATGAACACATGTGGAGTTATGTACTTAACAAAAAAAGGTGAAATAACTGAAAACATGTTTTATATTCTAGTTTCTTCAAAATAGCCACCCTTTGCTCTGATTACTGCTTTGCACACTATTGGCATTCTCTCGATGACCTTCAACAGGTAGTCACCTGAAATGGTTTTCACTTCACAGGTGTGCCTTATCAGGGTTATTTAGTGGAATTTCTTGCTTTATCAATGGGGTTGGGACCAGCAGTTGTGTTGTGCAGAAGTCAGGTTAGTTGGACGATCATTTATTTTTCAACAGGACAATGACCCCAAACACACCTCCAGGCTGTGTAAGGGCTATTTGACCAAGAAGGAGAGTGATGGAGTGCTGTAAATGGTCATAAAACACATTGAATGAGGAGGGGTGTCCAAACTTTTGGCCTGTACTGTAGATAGATACTTTATTAATCCCAAGGGGAAATTCAGTAATTTGGTACTTTGGAGAAGTAATTCCAGCTTTGAGTCTTCTTGGGTAAGTCTCTACAAACTTTGCACACCTCAGTTTGGTCAGTTTGTCCCACTCTGCTTGGCAGATCCCCTTAAGCTCTGTTAGACTAGACAGTAAGTGGCTGTAAACTGCCATCTTCAGGTCTCTCCACACGTATCCTATGGAGTTTAAGTCTGGTTTAAGTTGCAAAGCCACTCCAGCCTTGTCTTGTTTGTATTCTTCAGGTCATCATCATACAAATTTTCAACAAGGACCTCTCTGTATTTGGCTACATTGACCCTTCCCTCAATTCTGACCAGTCTCCCTGTCCCTGCCACTGAGAGGCGCCTCTATAGCATGATGTTGCCACCACCATGCTTCACCGTAGGGACTTATTAGTGATGAGCAGTGCCTGGTCTTCGCCAGACATAGTTGCATGGAGCCCCCCCTCCCACAATATGTGTGTATCTGCATATAAGTAGGGGCCAAATTTTAATGTAGGTCAAGGCTGCAAAGTAACAAAATGCAAAAAACATGAAGGCACCTTATTCATCTTTTAATCTGACTGTTCTATAGATGGTGCAATGAGTCCAATTTATGTCTCATCAAATTAGAAAATCTTTTTCCTTATGTTCTCAGTCAGTCAGTCATTTAATGTAGACCAGGGTCATAAGGACTGCTGGAGCCTATCCCTGCCAGCACGGGGCACAAGGCAGTAACAATCCCTGAACAGGGTGCCAGTCCATTGCAGGGCGAACGCACAAACACATACACACACACCAACTACACACTAGGGTCAATTTAAGATCGCCAATCTACCTAACCTGCATGTCTTTGACTGTGGGAGGAAGCCCGAGGACATGAAGGTAACCCATGCAGTCACTGGCACAAGAAAGCATGAGCATGTTACCCCGATTTTGGCTTCCAATTCATTTTCGAATCCATTTTAAGATCCTTGTATTTGTTTTTAAATCCTTTAATGGTTGTGCCCCTCTTTATTTGTCGGAACTGCTGCACCCTTATGTACTGTCTCGCTCTCTCGGGTCAGCAGACCAGATGCTTTTATGTGTTCCCAAGGCACGATGCAAACTCCGAGGTGATCGAGCTTTTTCGGTTGCAGGCCTAAAACTCTGGAACGATTTGCCGTTGCACGTTAGGCGGGCTCCTTCGCTAGCTGCCTTTAAATCCTATTTAAAAACACATTTTTACTCCCTGGCTTTTAACCCAGTATGATATGTTGGCTATCTGTATACTTTTTATTAAGAATCTCTTCAGTTCTTATGTGTTTCTGTTTCATTTACCCTTTGGTTTTGTATGTCTGATATGTTGGGTTTTTATTGTACAGCACTTTGGTCAGCCTTGATGCTGCTTTTAAAGTGCTTTATAAATATATAAATAAAATAAATAACTGCTACCTTCTTGCTTTAACTGGCCATTTTTGTATGATGAATAAGCCTTTCTTTCCATTTTTCGTAAAGTTGCTCATTTGACCCCCCCTTTCTGTAGGATGTTATATTTGTTCAAGTCTAACACTCCACTCAAAGTGCACACCTGCATGTGGCGATGCCCAGTTTGGAAAACGATTTCAGCATGGCTATGAACAGGACTCTCCTTATTAGAAAGTAAGCTGTTGACAGTAAGTGCACCAAAATGGCCCTGGGCTGAGTTTTGTCATGAAGTAAGCATATGTTACTCAAGCAAAGCAGCAGGAGAACAATTTCACCTTTGTAACTGCAAGTCCGAAAGTAAACATATAAATATATAAATAATAAAAATAAAAAAAAATAAAAAAAACAAACAAACAGGAAAAGAATCCAAAAAGGCAAACACGCCTTGATCCTCTGCCAGGCATCCTAATATTTGGCTTGTTTCAAACCCAAATGGGGACTCCTGTGATCACGACGTGAACATGGTTTGTTTCATTGCCATTGTTTTTCTGTTATTAATATAATCTACTCTCTATATATAAAATCTTAAGCCTAAAAGTGCAATGATTTTATGTGACTTTTTTGTCACGCTTTAAATCGGGCTTATTTTAAAACCTACATATACAGGTGCTGGTCATAAAATTAGAATATCATGACAAAGTTGATTTACTTCAGTAATTCCATTCAAAAAGTGAAACTTGTACATTAGATTCATTCATTACACACAGACTGATGTATTTCAAATGTTTCTTTCTTTTAATTTTGATGATTATAACTGACAACTAATGAAAGTCCCAAATTCAGTATCTCGGAAAATTAGAATATCAATTAAGACCAATGCAAAAAAAGGATTTTTAGAAATGTTGGCCAACTGAAAGGTATGAACATGAAAAGTATGAGCATGTACAGCACTCAATATTTAGTTGGGGCTCCTTTGGCCTGGATTACTGCAGCAATGCAGCGTGGCATGGAGTCGATCAGTCTGTGGCACTGCTCAGGTGTTATGAGAGCCCATGTTGCTCTGATAGTGGCCTTCAGCTCTTCTGAATTGTTGGGTCTGGCGTATTGCATCTTCCTCTTCACAATACCCCATAGATTTTCTATGGGGTTAAGGTCAGGCGAGTTTGCTGGCCAATCAAGAACAGGGATACCATGGTCCTTAAACCAGGTACTGGTAGCTTTGGCACTGTGTGCAGGTGCCAGGTCCTGTTGGAAAATGAAATCAGCATCTCCATAAACTTTGTCAGCAGTAGGAAGCATGAAGTGCTCTAAAACTTTCTGGTAGACGGCTGCGTTGACCTTGGACCTCAGAAAACACAATGGATCAACACCAGCAGATGACATGGCACCCCAAACCATCACTGACTGTGGAAACTTTACACTGGACCTCAAGCAACGTGGATTCTGTGCCTCTCCTCTCTTTCTCCAGACTCTGGGACCTTGATTTCCAAAGGAAATGCAAATTTTACTTTCATCAGAGAACATAACTTTGGACCACTCAGCAGCAGTCCAGGCGAGACGCTTCTGACGCTGTCTCTTGTTCAAGAGTGGCTTGACACAAGGAATGCGACAGCTGAAACCCATGTCTTGCATACGTCTGTGCGTGGTGGTTCTTGAAGCACTGACTCCAGCTGCAGTCCACTCTTTGTGAATCTCCCCCACAGTTTTGTTTCACAATCCTCTCCAGGGTGCGGTTATCCCTAGTGCTTGTACACTTTTTTCTACCACATCTTGTCCTTCCCTTCGCCTCTCTATTAATGTGCTTGGACACAGAGCTCTGTGAACAGCCAGCCTCTTTAGCAATGACCTTTTGTGTCTTGCCCACTTGTGCAAGGTGTCAATGGTCGTCTTTTGGACAACTGTCAAGTCAGCAGTCTTCCCCATGATTGTGTAGCCTACAGAACGAGACTGAGAGACCATTTAAAGGCTTTTGCAGGTGTTTTGAGTTAATTAGCTGATTAGAGTGTGGCACCACGTGTCTTCAATATTGAACCTTTTCACAATATTCTAATTTTCCGAGATACTGAATTTGGGACTTTCATTAGTTGTCAGTTATAATCATCAAAATTAAAAGAAAGAAACATTTGAAATACATCAGTCTGTGTGTAATGAATGAATCTAATATACAAGTTTCACTTTTTGAATGGAATTACTGAAATAAATCAACTTTGTCATGATATTCTAATTTTATGACCGGCACCTGTATATGTTTGGTATCATTCTTTTCAGAAGTTATCGAACTTTAATGTGATGTTGTTACATTTTCAGATTCTTATTCCGTTTTAAAATTATAAAATAAAAAATATCACAAATTCACGTCCCGCGAGATGAGAGTTTGTGCCAAGAGACTTAATCACACTTGGGGCTAAAAATAAAAGACACAGAGTAGGACAGCTGCTGTACAGGCTTTTACATGTTCGAAGCGCCGTGCAAGATACAGATCACGTGGCATGGCAGCAAGCCAGCAGCTGATCGAGCAAAGAGGAGGTAAAAAAAACCAAACTGTTTTTGTTTCCCATTGTATCACTATTTAAGAGGGGGTTTCAGAGGAGCGACTGCATCTCCTTGGGGTGCGTTCAGCCCCCCTCTTCACAACATGAGCCGCAGAGACGCGAAGTTGCACACCGGGGAGGTTGGCGAGCGAAGTGAGCAGAGGGTAAGCCTTCTAGTACAATATAATACAGTCATACAGGCTTATGATAGAGTATCACATTAAGAGGTGCATGGGAAAGTAAGGAGCACCACAGAAGAATGTGAGGATTGTCCAGAATACGTACGAGGGAGTGAGGATTCGGGTTAAAAGCAGTGCTAGAGAAACAGACAAGGTCCCAGTTTGAGAAGTCCTTACCTCTTTTAACTTAAGACTCAACACATCCATTTGCAGATCAAACTGGATGTTCAAACTGTTCTTTATACAGCTTCCAGTTAATCCAAAATGCTGCTGCAAGAATTATTACAAGAACAAGAAAATACGAACACATAACTCCAGTTCTTAAATCCTTACACTGGCTCCCTGTTAAGTTTAGGACAGATTTCAAAATCTTACTTTTAACATATAAAGCCCTAAATAGCCAAGGTCCAGCTTACTTGTCTGAACTTACCATGACTTACAAACCAGAGTGCACATTAAGATCTCAAGATGCCGGTCTGCTTATGATTCCAAGGATTGATAAAATAACAGTGGGAGGTCGAGCTTTTAGTTAGAGGGCCTCTAAACTGTGGATTGGTCTGCCTGCTACAATAAGAGAGGCTCCTTCACTCTCAGGCTGAAGACTCACTACTTCAGTTTAGCACACCCTGACTAGAGCTGCTGATTAACTGTACAGACTGCATCTCTGTTGTCAGTCATTAGCACTACAACATAAGTAACATGACAGTTATAATTTGTTACTAACCCTCACCTATTCTGTTTCTCTTCTCGGTACTCAAATGTGGCAATTGGTGCCACAGCCCACCTGCCAAGTTGTTTTGCCTGCCTAAGGTAAAGTCATCCCTGATGGAGGATCACAGGAAACGTTGGGTAGAGGGGCCCTTTCATCGGATTGTCTCAGCTGTGGATTGGCCAAATGGGGGAGGCAGCTCGAACTCTAAACAAATCCAAATCATATTATGTGATATCATCTGTTAAATTCTGCTCCATACTTGTAATTTTCTTATTTTTATACTGTATTGAGGATTACTTCTGTTCTGTGTATTTTATTGTATTGTATTGACCCCCTTCTTTTTGACACCCACTGCACGCCCAACCTACCTGGAAAGGGGTCTCTCTTTGAACTGCCTTTCCCAAGGTTTCTTTCATTTTTCCCTACGAGGGTTTATTTGGGAGTTTTTCCTCGTCTTCTTAGAGAGTCAAGGCTGGGGGGGGCTGTCAAAAGGCAGGGCCTGTTAAAGCCCATTGCAGCACTCCTTGCATGACTTCAGGCTAAATAAAAATAAATTGTATTGTATCAAAGACCAATCCACCTGGTGCAGGCATTTTGCTGATGACAATATGTTGTGTAGAGCCAGAAAACAGAGGGAAGTGAAGAGAAAGGTGGAAGACAGAAGATAAATACGTAGAAGACAGAATATCTGTCATTTAATGATAATCAGGATTCAGAAGACTGCAGGAAGAGAAACTGCCAAGATGGAAAATTAGATGCAGAGATAACCCACAGAGTGAAGCGTTGATGGAACAACTGAAAGACGGTATCATGAGTATTGTGTGACTGAAGAATTTAGGATAAGGTTAAAGTTTTTAAGACAGTGGTAAGACCAACAATGATGTATGGAGCTGAGATATGAGCACTAAAGGGAGTGCAGAGAAGAATTTTGATATGGGAGAAGTGAGAATGTGAAGATGGATGTGTAGAGTTACAAAAAAAGGACAGAATGTGAAATGAGACAATCAGAGGTATATCAAAAGTAGTAGAGATATCTACGATAGTACAGGTAGTTGAATTGGTGTGGACATGTGAGGAGGAGAGACAAGGAATCTGTGGGCAAAAGTGTGACATAGAAGAATATGGAAGAGAACGCAAGTCAGGCTAAAGTGGAGATGGATGGATAAAGCAGAAGAAGAGCTGAGGGAAAATGAGATGCAGGATCGAGCTGTACGGAGAAGGTTGATCAAGGATGTCAATCCCAAATAGAAGTGGGAAAAGTTGAAGAGGAGAAGGATGAGGAAGAAGAAGAATACAGTCATTTGGAACTGAATCCAGAATCTCCCTAAAGACATTACAAGAGATGGTGGGGTGCTTTGTTGGGTGGCTTATACTGTAATTTTTCAAAAATGTAAGGAGTTTGTTTTCATATTTTCTGCTGTAATGACAGTATTAGAACTAAACTCCCATATCACTCTCTGACGTTCACAACTGGACGTCAAAGAAGGGTCAACACAGTCACTCTGGACATATCGTAGCAGCAGGAGCAGAAGGAGGCACACTGTCTGTCATGTGTGCAGCGCCTACACAAAGTATTCAGTTCCTTGGAAGTTTCCAAATTTTACTGTCATACAACACTGAATCACTGGGGACTGAATGTGGCTTTTTGATGCTGATCAACAGAAAAAGACTGCTTAATGTCAAAGTGGAAACAGTGCCGGGATTAATCAAGCATTTCTGAATTACCCCTAAGAACTGCACTAAAAGTTTGACTAGGATAACAATTTCTCCTACCTGAGAGAAGTAGTTACAAAGCCTCCTACACTAGGGTGGTCCACAAGTCAATGACAAGAGTTGTTGTTTGTAGAATCATTCCTCCTCAAGGCTTACCTTTGTCCATTAGGGATAAGTTGCTTACCTGCAAAATGCCTGGTCTGACTGTGAAACGTTTAGAGGTCGCTCCATTCTGAACGTTTTATTTGTATTGTTGCTGCGCATGCACTTTTGCATGGGGTCCTTAACTGGCTCTCCTACATCTTTTCCTATTTGTACGTGGGGTTGATGTGTTTGATCAACCTTTTCCATACAAGTTGGTCTTGCACCTCTTTAACCTTCAGATCTTCTTTTACTTTATCCATCCACCTTACCTTTGGTCTCCCTCACTTTCTCTTCCTCTGTACTTCCATTCCCATCACTATTTTGCCCACATCTTCATTGTTTCTCCTAATCACATGTTCATACCACTTCAATCTATTTTACAGTACTTTCTTAGACATGTCTCCCACTTTTGGTTTACCTTTCCAATTGTGTCATTTCTTATTCTGTCTGTTTTTGTAACTCCACATATCCATCTCGACATTCTCAATTCTGACACATCTAATTTATTTGCCTGCAATCCTTTCACTAACGTGGACACCCCAAGTACTTGTAGCACTGCACCACTTCTACATCCACACCTGGAATATTGACCGGACATTGAGACCCCTCATAGCTGTGTATGTCAATGCACAGTTCCTTGGTTTTACAGATGTTAAGTAGAAAACTGTTCTCTTGTGCCAAGAAACAAAGTTCTCCCCTTGACGCCTCTCTTCTGTCATATCCCCCTTTACTGATAAACCCCATAAGTTGCAGATTGATTTGAGAATTTCTGCAGGTGACCAGGCCTGCAGTTAGGGATCCTTATGGACAAACTGAACAGGTGATGGGAGGACACCACAAAGTTGGTCAACAGAGGCCTTAAGAACTCGTGGACTGACTCCATCTGGTCTGGTGGGTTTTCCTGTGTGTAGCTTCCTCAGTTGTCTCTGTACTTAGTCTTCGGTGATGGTCATAGATGGACTCGTCATTGGCCATTCCAGTTGATGTGGTAGGAGTTGTTGATGCAGTTTGGATGTTCTGAGGGGTCTGATCGTTGGAGGAAGGGAAAATCTATTCAAAAGTTGGTTCAGGATGTTAGCTTTGTCCGCATCCACTTCTAGCCCCTGAGTCCTGGATCTTCTGAGTCCAGTAATTATGCCCGATCCATTCCAAACATTACTGAGATACGTCCATACTGACTTCAGTACCCAGTGTCATAATGTAACCCAGATGTAAACTGAAGGAAACCTGTAAAAAGGTTTCTTGGAGAAAAAGATGCAGGTGCTTACAAAAATCATACCTCAACATTCAGATACTTGAGCCAGGAATGCTTGACCTATAAAGTAGCAATGCTAACCATTGCGCTACCATGATAACCATTTTAATGTACCTTCATCAAAGAAAGTTAATGGCCAGATGTCAAAGATATTCATGCATCACTTCCTTCAGCTCATCTTTGCTGATTTCACAAGCAGACCTGTGACTAATCAGCCATTGGTTTGCAATCTGTTGATAAGAATCAGCAGGAAGTCTTGTTCAGTGTCTTCTTCAGCCATTGACTCTTCATTCATTGCTGTCACACATACATTTCTAGTAAATGTCAATGAATGCGTAGACATGTCACTGTGACAAATCACTGTCATCCCTCTGAACTGTATCTGAGAGTGACTAGCTGGATGGACGATATTTTGTTCCTCCTCATTTACCATGCAGAATTTGCCTTCTGATCAATTTGCTTAGAGCCATTTTTCTATATTTAAACCATTTTCATCCTTGATTTCCTTCTTTGAAAGACGTCAAGTCCAGTTAGGTTTATTGTTGTGTACTGTACAATGAAATTAATACTTGCATATCTCCGCAAAACATCTAAAAAATACACTCCACCTTGATAAAAAGGATAAATGTGTGTTGCTATGTCTCTGTCATTCCAACAGATGGTGCATCACAAATATTTGTAATGCATTACATTTGTCATTCCAAAAGATAAAGCCTCAAAAACATTAAAACTGCTCATACAAATCCCATAATAATTGGCATTTGTCATTCCAACAGATAGCACATCATGAATATTTGTAACACATTACATTTGTCATTCCAACAGAAAATGCATCACAAAAATTTGTAATTCATTACATTTGTCATTCCAACATATACTGTAACACTGCTAATACTATAGCATTTGTCATTCCAACAGATGACACATCATAAACATTTGTGCTGTTATGATTAGGGCTGAATTTTAGAGTCTTAAAGCCTTTTCCTATCATGGAAGCCATTCTGTGGACCATTGTTAGGGTTGCATTGCACATTTCTAGGGCATGGTTTTCAGGGTTATGACTGCGAATATATCAGCAGATGGGATAAAAGGTCAGCTTTGGCACTGAGTGTGACCTGTCATCCTGCTGCACCAATGGCGTAAAGCAATGTGAAGATTCCGGATGTCGGCGTCCATAAAAAAAAACAAAAAACAGAACAATGTAAACTATTCTTTAAACAGCTTAAGTAATAACCAATGTGAAAAAACATAATCTCTATAATCAAAAACTCAAAAAACTCCAAATGGGTGAAAGAAGTGTAAAGAAATATCCCTTTAAAGGGCCAGGAAAAATGAAATGTCAGTATAACAGCCTGGGCTGTGGCTTATTTCTGAAGCATATCACTGATATCCTGTTCTGGTCTTGACTTATTTTGAGATCTATTAACTCTTTGTGACCATTTTTGTGTTGCTGCTTGAAAACACACATCATCCATTGTTGCTAGATAAACTGCCATTGGGATTTGCCCTCAGGCACAACTGACGACTCTAAGGTGGATGTGTGTGAGTGAGCCCTGCAATGGCTTGGCTATTTCCACATCTGAGATCTTGAGATCAGTCAAAATATTAGAGATACAATTCTCAGACATCTCATATTAACTTTAGATATATTTCATCATCATTTTCTTTCTGTTTTTTTTCTACTGAGGGTCATTCGAGCAACAGACTGAGCTTGGCTGACCACATTTCTGATATCATAAAATTAAGGGCGTTAACGTGAAATTTCTGAAAATGCGTCTGAGATATCTTGAAATGCACAGGAAGTTATTTTGACATGCTGAAAAATATTTTTGAGTGATCGCAGAATGAATTGCTAACTACAAAAGAACTCAACTCAAGGTATGCCAAAATCATTCCAGACAAATAAAAATCTGAATAGGCAGTACAGTGGTTCGCACTCGTGACTTTCAGGTTCAGAGTCACAGGTTTGAACCTCAGCCTGGCCACAAGTCTGTGTGGAATTTGTTTGTTCTCCTTGTATCGGTAGTACAATGTTTTTAGGTTTATAGCGGGGATCCTCAGTCACAGTCCTGGAGGGCCACAGTGGCTGCAGGTTTTTGTTCTAGCTCACGTTACTTAATTAGAAAGCAGTTTTTGCCAATAATTTAATTTCATGGCTTGTTAGTGATTTAACTCTGCTATATCAGGTAATTCTCATATCCTGAATTTTCTTCCCCTTTCTAAGGATATCATCCAAATCATGTGACGGCTAAAACAGATGAGTAATTCTCAGTCCTTCACTTTTTTCTCTTCACTTTCCTTCCAAGTATTTAAATGTAAATGGTAACAAGCTAAATGGAGAAATGCCAGTCTCTTTTGTCATTTGCATGCTATTGCTAATTAGGAGCAATTAAAAACCAAGAACACAGCTGTTTAAGACTAAAATAAGCAATTAGGGTTCAAAATCTTAACGAGAGAGACACCTAAAGTGAAGCAGAAGTGTTACTTGAGCAATAAGGGCTTCTTATTAAACAACTGGGTTGGAACAAAAACCTGCAGCCACTGTGGCCCTCCAGGACCGTGATTGAGGTCCCCTGGTTTATAGGGTCCTTATTTTCACATGTATAGAGTTTAGTAAAATTCTTACTTCGATGTGCTAATGAATCAGCATGCAAACACTGCCACTCTCCCGTGCCATAATTGGTGAGTAGAATAGCCTTAAGGCTGATTTATATTTCTGCATTGAGCCTTCACCGTTGAAACCAGTTAATACTTCTGTGTTACAGCACGGTGCAGACACTTGCCCCATTGCTAGAAGTTGATGTTTGAAGTATACAAGAAAAAGCAAATAATCCATAAAAATGCAGGCAGTTTTTGCCCTCTAGCATCACTGCTCACCTTGCTACACATTTTCTTCTATATGCAAACATACATGTCCCTCACATTGTTCCACTTTTTCATATAATCTCCAACTTCTAAACCATTGTCAGCTGATATTTCACACCATAAATTGTCTGCCATCTGATTGTCTTTATAGTGTTGTGATTATGTATCAAATAAATGCGTGTATTTTCTAACTTCTTTGACATGTCTTTTCTTGATCTTTCTTTACTTCAGAACAGCGAAAGATGACTGGAAACACATTGCAGTAAACACGTAGTTACCAAACTTGCCAATCAGAGTCATAAGAGGTATGTAGGGGGTGTGTCAACATGACGCATAGTCACATTTTTAAGCAGGTGCGCTTCAGGCTATGCCATAGTTATACTATAGGCTAAGTAGGGTAAGGCACAGCAGTGGCATAGGCTTGACAGGTAAATCAGCCTTACCTCAAAACCTGTCTACCTTACCTGAAAATCTCAAAATAAGGTTTACTACATTATCCATAACTTGGAGATGGTAATGTCAGAATACCAGATGTTGCATTTAATACCAATAAGAGTGAAGTTTAATGGCACACAATGTCTATCCAAAGCCACAGCAAAAAGCGTAATTATTATTAATTTTTTTTATTAAAAGTATCACCATTATTCAAGTAAAAAATATAGTTCCTTTTTTTGTAAAAAAAAAATATATATATATATATAGATAGATAGATTAGATAGATAGAGAGTACTAGGGTGTTGTACCGTGTTCACCATTGTGAATGTGACAAGTCATGTAGAATGACACCTTTTATTGGCTAACTAAAAACGATTATAATATGCAAGCTTTACTTGAATAGAGATAGATAGATAGATAGATAGATAGATAGATAGATAGATAGATAGATAGATA
>JANRMT010062837.1:97859489-97891919 GCA_026402145.1 Polypterus bichir lapradei
TCTATCTATCTATCTATCTATCTATCTATCTATCTATCTATCTATCTATCTATCTATCTAATGTAAGTGTGCATTTTTTATTATTTCTATGCTATGAGTATGTATGCATTATTCTTATTTTAATTTGTCTTTCTTTGCATGTTACTACTTCTTTGAAATCTTGTAAAGCACTTTGAGCTACATTGCTTGCATGAAAATGTGCTATAGAAATAAAGTTGTTGATGTGAGATGAGACAGAGGAGAGGAATCAGAAGGAGAACTTTGCTTCTTGGGGCAGAAAGAATGGTCTTCAAGTTAACACCAGCAAAACTAAGGAAATGGTTATTTATTTTTACTGCACCAAAGAGCCTCTGCATCTGGTTATTATTCTTGGAACAGACGTAGAAGTGGTGATCTGCTACAAGTACTTTGGGGTCCACATCAGTGACGGTCGGGACTGGTCTAGTACCACAGAGGAACAATAGAAGAAACGGCAAAGCAGTCACAGTGAGGCAACATAAAGACACAATTGTGTAGGTATGAAGGAGAGTCCCAGCAGCATTTCTTGACACATTTCTACTGAATAATTTGTTGGCAGAAAGTCCTCAATGCTTGTGTGTCCCAGAGAGGATGTGCAGCAGTGTTCATAATGGCACTCACTTTTGTCCTCATTCGCTCCTTCACCACTACCTCCAGCAGGTTCAGAAGGCTCACCATAACTGAGCCTGCCTTTTCTAAATCAGCTTGTTGATTCGGTGACCCTCTTTTTAAGTGATGTTACCTGCCCAGCACACCACACTGGCTACCACAGCGTTATAGAACAAGTACAGGATGTCACTACCCACATCAAAAGAATGCAGTCTTCTAAGAAAATAATCAGCTCTGCCCTTTTTTATATAGTTCCTCTGTCATACTAGACCAGTCCCAACTTGCTGATGATCCTTCCTGGATGCAAATTATACTACTAAATGACAGCAGGTATTTCACTGTGCAATACCTTGTTTCCCTCTTGTCTGCTTATTTTTAAATACCAGTGTTTGCCTGGCCTAACAGCTAAAGCATTATATTGTCAACTGTTAGGTAGTTGAATTGATTTGCAGCTACTTATTTACTATTTGAACTAGTGACTTATCAGTGTGTGTTTGTGTGTGTCTAAAATATTGAGTGCTTGCAAGGAAAAAAGTGGCTACATAGAACCTGGTAAGAGCTTCAGAGAAATGGAGAGGAAAAACCCACATTGGGAATTATACAGCATCTCAGCCTACCAGCAGCTCGACATACTGTACTAGCGGCTTAATAAAGGGCAGTCTACCAGGTCACTGTACACTAGGCAGAAACAGACCTCGACATCCTGGCAGAACGACAAGAAGATTCCTCTAGGTAGTTAAATATGATGGCAGCTTCCTGATGATGACATATGCTACACATGTGTTTTCATAATATAGTATGTGTGTAGGTATACTGTATACATATTATTATCTATCTGTTTATGTATTTATTTATCTATTTAAAGAGCTTCTGTAAAAAGCCACACTTCCCCCAGGGGACAAATGAAGTTTTACCTACCTAGCTATTAAATAGGGGTGGGCAAAAGTAGGTTTACAGTTTTTAGTATGTTTATCTATCTATCTATCTATCTATTATACAGGGGTTCTAAGTATGCAAAACAGTGTTCATTTTTGCAATATTCATTTATCAATTACTTATTATTTGCATAGTATTTCAGCTAACAAATTATTAAGCAGAATTGTGTAAAGAAACATTACTGGAGCACCTTATATACCAACAGCAACGTGCCTGTATAATACCTCACTGGAACTGGGACAGCTCTCTTATCTTGTCTATAATTCTTGTGCATGTTTGAGGGGGATTATATCGTTGTTGTTAGTTATAATTTTATATATTCCTTAAGCTTCTGTAAAAAGCTGAATTTCTCCTTAGGACAAATAAAGTTCATTGTATCTATCGATTATATACTGCCTTTCATATCTATCTATCTATCTATCTACATGGCCTTTCCCTCTAGCAAAGAAAAATCAAGACCTTACAGTGGATTCAGAAATTACTGCTTCACTTTCTGGACACTTTATTGTGTTGTATGTTTCACTATAAATGGAAATATTTGCCATTTCTGCCCATCATTCAATAACCCATAACGATAAAGTGTAAACATGTTTTCAGAAAGGTCTGCAAATTTATATCAAATGAAAAACTGGAATCTCTCATTCATGTAAGTAGTCAGACCTTTAATTCAGCACTTTTTAGATGCCTCTTTGGCAACAATTCCAGCTTTGAGACTTCTTGGGTAAAGTCTCTAGAAGCTTAGTATACCTAGATTGGGGCAGTTTATCCCATTCTTCCTGGCAAACACCATTAGATTGGATTAGAAGTGTCTGTAAACTGCCACTTTCAGGTCTTTCCACAGATGTTCTATAGCAGGGGTCTCCAACTCCAGTCCTGGAGAGCTACTGTGGCTGCAGGTTTTCATTCTAACCCTTTTCTTAATTAGTGACCAGATTTTGCTGTTAATTAACTATTTGCCTTAAATTTAATTGATGCACATCATATACTCAGACCCCTTAATTATTTCTTTTTTCCTTAATTAGCAAGTAAACAATAATAAAACATAAAATGTGCCAACACATAAACAACAACCTGCATCCATCACACAATAACTGAAAATAAAGAAAGGTGAAGGCCTCAGTAATGTTGATCTGCTCAGGTCACCAAAACAGTTTTGGAAATGTCTGCCATGGCAGAATGAGCACCATGGAATTAAATAATGAGTTTAATTAGCAATGAGAATTGGCTTTAAATTAAGAAACTGAATGAAGGTTGGAGTTTGAGGCCCCAACTTAGTAGGTCATCCGTTGGCTCACTTTACATCAAATTTATGTTTAAGTGCCACTTAAGGAAAAAAGAATAAATTTAGCGGTCTGAGTCTCATAAAAAGTCAATTAAAATAAAGGAAAATAAGTTAATTAGTAGCAGAAACTGGTCACTAATTAAGAAAAGCGTTAGAGTGAAAACTTGCTGGCACAGTAGCTCTCCAGGACTGGAGTTGGAGAGCCCTGTTCTATACTGATTAAGTCTATACTTCAGCTGGGCCACTGAGAGGCTTGTGCTGAAGCTACTCCAGCATTGTCTTTGCTGTACATTTCAGGTTATTTTTGTGCTGAAAGGTGAACTATCACCCCAGTCTAAGGAGGTGTGCAACTAGAGCCAGTTTTCTTCAAGAACCTATCTGGGTTTGTCTGCATTCTTCCTTAACTCATTTCTTACCAGCATCCTGTCCCTCACACTGCGAAGCACTCCCATAACATGATGCTTCCACCACCACTGTGAATCATGGTAGGCATGGCATTAGGCAGGTGATGAGCAGTGCCTGGTCTTCACCAAAAATATTGCTTGGTGTTCTGCCCAAAGAGTTCAGTTTTTGTCATTTCAGACCAGAGAATCATTTCCTCACGCTCTCAGAGTCTTTAAATGCATTTATGATGAAGAAACTCACTCTGCCATGAATGCCTGAATGACTGAGTGCTGCTGAGATGGCTATCCTTCCATGAGGTTCTCTCATTTCAGCCAAAGATTTCTGATGCTCTGTTTAAGTGACTATTCGATTCTTTGTCACCTCCACAACCAAGATAATTCTGGACCAGTTACTCAGTTTGACCAGATGACCAACTCTAAGCAAGAGCCCTGGTTGTTCCAAACTTCTTCCATTTCACAGTTATTGAGGCCACTGTGCTCCTGTGGATAACTCAAACTTCAAAAATTATTTTATCTCCTGGCCCTGATTTATGCCTGACCACAATTTGTTTGTGAAGGTCTACGGAGAGCTTCCTGGACTTCATCGGCTTGGTTTTTGTCCTGACATGCAGTGTGAATTGAGGGACCTTCTATACATACAGTAAGTATATGTGTGCCTTTAAAAACGATGTCCAGTCAACTCATTTTGCCACAGGTGGACTCCAGTCAACTTCTAGAAGCATCTCAAGGAGATTTAATGCAAACAGGGTGAATCTGAACATAATTTGGAGTGCCACAGCAAAGGGTCTGAACACTTAAACTAAGTTTTCAGGTTTTGATTTTTAATAAATTTGCAAACCATCCCCAAACCATGTAATCACTTTGTCATTATGGGTTACTGAGTGTAGATTAATACACAGGAATGTCAAATATATCCATTTAAAATAAAATAAATAATAAATTGTGCAGAAAGTGAAGTGGTCTGAATACTTTTTAAACCATGGAGAAAGCATATGACAGGGTGCCTCGAGAGGAGCTGTGGTATTGTATGAAGAAGTCGGGAGTGGCAGAGAAGTATGTAAGAGTTGTACAGGATATGTACGAGTGTGACTGTGATGAGGTCTGTGGTAGGATTGACGGAGGTGGGATTACATCAGGGATCGGCTCTCAGCCCTTTCTTATTTGCAATGGTGATGGACAAGTTGACAGATGAGATTAGACAGGAGTCCCCATGGACTGTGATGTCGGCTGATGACATTGTGATCTGTAGCGAGAGTAGGGAGCAGGTTAAGGAGACCCTGGAGAGGTGGAGATCTGGTCTAGAGAGGAGAGGAATGAAGGTCAGTAGGACCACCAAGACAGAATACATGTGTGTGAATGAGAGGGAAGTCAGTGGAATGGTGAGGATGCAAGGAGTAGAGTTGGCGAAGGTGGATGAGTTTAAATACTTGGGATCAACAGTACAGAGTAATGGGGATTGTGGAAGAGAAGTGAAAAAGAGAGTGCAGGAAGGGTGGAGTAGGTGGAGAAGAGTGTCAGGAGTGATTTGTGACAGACGGATATCAGCAAGAGTGACAGGGAAGGTCTACAGGATGGTTGTGAGACCACCTATGTTATATGGGCTGGAGATGATGGCACTGACCAGAAAGCAGGAGACAGAGCTGGAGGTGGCAGAGTTAAAGATGTTAAGACTTGCATTGGGTGTGACGAGGATGGACAGAATTAGAAATGAGGACATTAGAGGGTCAGCTCAGGTAGGTTGGTTGGGAGACAAAGTCAGAAAGGTGAGATTGCGCTGGTTTGGACATGTGCAGAGGAGAGATGCTGGGTATATTGGGAGAAGGGTGCTAAGGATAGAGCTGCCAGGGAAGAGTAAAATAGGAAGGCCTAAGAAAAGGTTTATGGATGTGGTGAGTGATGGGTGTGACAGAACAAGATGACAAGGACAGGACAATATGGAAGATGATCCGCTGTAGTAATCCCTAACGGGAGCAGCCAAAAGACGAAGAAGATATAAACCTAAAGACACAGTACATAAATACTAAAAAATGAACAAACATAACAGTAATTACATATGAACATGAAAAATAATAATTCAAAAATGATAAAAGTAATGACTTAACAGAAAATACACATAAACCAATGAACAATCCCTAGCAGAGACATATTGTAACCTCCTGCCCCATATTAGTCCATACCTTTTCTCTACTCTTCTCCCTTCTTTCATGATGCTGCACAAGGACAGACAATGCCATCATGTCTCCCAATGTTCTGAAAGGAAATGTAATGCTTTAAAAGGCTGAGTATTGCAGTGTTGACAGATTCAGATGACAATAACAATTCCGAGTTGAGAAATTAGTACCCAGTTTTCAATCTGTGGTCCAAAACCAATTTATCAGTGTAAAGAGCAAAAGCGAGCCTTATAGTTAAAACAAAAGAAAATTGAATGAAAGGAAGAAATTGGCCACAGAGTATGAAACAAAAGCCAAAAGCTGAAGTGGCTTTTGAGGACCAGAACTGTGGCCTCCTGCCTAATTCATTTCCGGTGTTATTTAAATAACAGCTTGTAAGTAATTACTGAAATCAGCTTGCTTGACTGAGTGCTGTTTCTTCCTAAAATTCTAGTAGACTGTCATTCTTAAACTGTTCTGAATTGTGTGAATAAAGAGTAAAAGCACTTTGGAGCCCTAACTTTTGAAGGTTGCTATACTGAATAAGAAATCAAACTAAATCAAATAATGCAGATTATGAATGGCAGCCAGCGCTACATAAAACTACATAAAAGTACAATCTCTTTCAATGTGTGTAAAACAAGGAATTACACAGTGATTCATCTCTTTCAGCTTAGTGTACTTAATGCTAGCACCCGCTTCACTGGGTCATATATTTTGGGAATATCCCCTACTAAGTGTATTGGAAAGTATGCTATATGGATAACAGTATGTGGGCACCCTTCCAAATATTTGAATTACTCCAGTGCCTTCAATACCAACCAGCCTTCCCTGTTAAGGGGTAAGTTCTGAGACTTGCAGGTGGATGAGCCTGGGGTGTCCTGGATGATGGACTATCTGTCGAGCAGACCACAGTTTGTGAGATTCAAGGACTGTGTGAGCAAAACAAGGAAAAGTCCAGTCTCTTTTGCTCTTCACTCTGCACAACTCGGAACAGAAATATAATAGCAGATGATGTCTTTTGCAGAAATTCTCAGATGATGTTGCATTTATGGGGTGTATTGATTAGGGGGATGAGACGGAGGTGGAGAACTTTGTTTCTTAGCGCTGGTACCCTAACATCAGGAAGACCAAGGAACTACTTATTAACTGCTTATTGGTGCTTCCAAACCCAAACCCGAGTAACGTCTCTTTCTTTCAACCCCACAAAAAAACTCCAGAACATTCTTTAGAGTGAGTTTCACAGTTGCAAAATTGCAGGTGAAATGAAGTTTAGCATCAATATTGCAAAACCTTGTGTAAAAAAGAACTTGTCTGTTTCACTCATCAGTATCTATAATTGTGTAATGTTATATTATAAGCATTAGAAAATGGATGGATGGATAAATGGACGCATATTATATATGTGCCTCGCAGTTAGGAGACCCGGGTTTGCTTCCCGGGTCCTCCCTGCGTGGAGTTTGCATGTTCTCCCCGTGTCTGCGTGGGTTTCCTCCGGGTACGCCGGTTTCCTCCCACAGTCCAAAGACATGCAGGTTAGGTGGATTGGCGATTCTAAATTGGCCCTAGTGTGTGCTTGGTGTGTGTGTGTGGGTGTGTGTGTCCTGCGGTGGGTTGGCGCCCTGCCCGGGATTGGTTCCTGCCTTGCGCCCTGTGTTGGCTGGGATTGGCTCCAGCAGACCCCCGTGACCCGTGACGGGTTGGAAAATGGATGGATGGATATTATATATAGCCAACAGAGTGAAATTTAGGCTGCTAGAGAAGAACAGTAGCAGCCTGCTCCATGTTGAGCAAACGCACAGATAGGAATTTCACTGCACTGTGTACATGTGACAATAACTCTGAAATGTATGGATAGCTTGACATTTTTTATCAAAACAGAACCATACATTTTTGAAAAAGCCAACACTGCTGTACACCGCATTTTGTTACTAAGTGCAATAGACATAAGCCAGGATGAAACAAAATGCCCAGTCCCTTTTCACAATATGATAGAAAGAGAACAACTGAGAAGGGTATTAATAACTTTCACTGCTATATGGCAGACATTTGTTTTATTGTGCAAGGCCCTATGGTGACCATGTTTTCCTTTTTTATACTCTTTACTGTGCAGACCTTAATAAAATGTCTAAAATCCCATAGACTTGCCACTCTGTCATCAGGTACTTCAGCACTTCCTGCTAACCCTCCCTTCTACATCTGTAATCTCAGGCAGTTAGACAGAGTAAAGAAACAGGCAGGAGTTAAGTTACACGTTTAATTATGTATTATTGATAAAACGGCCAGAAATTTTAAGGAAGCAGAATACTATGTGAATATTGGCAACCCATGCCGTTACATTACAGCCTAATTAGGGATACATCTTTCTCAGTTTATCTTCTGTGTAGGCTGCTTTGCTACCACATGGCCTATGAATGGGTTAGTGAAACAGGCCACAAGCCTGTCTCAATATGGCTGCGAAGATAGAGCTACCTTCATCATGGTCTTCTCTTCATGGCTAGATGATGAGAGAGAGAGGTAAAGGCAATGTGACCAAATTTATACCATTCTTGCCACAAAACACAAACCAATGGGGCGTTGTATAATTAATGGCTGCCAAAGCCAATCATAAACAGCCATACTTTAGACCAATAGAATTAATTTTCTAGCCCCTTACTGACCAGTTAAAAATAAAAGCACTTAGTTACAACTCATCCCCCAGTTGCTTTGTGTAGACAGTGTATGGCCTTCCTGCACTGGATGGCTAATAGGCTCTAAGTCCAAGCAGAAGTCAGCCTTGAAAAGCTGGTCTATTGTTCCATCCCCCTCACCATAAATTTCACATCTCGAGTCAGTCCTAAAGACTAGGGGAGTTTAGATAGGTAAACATCAAAGCACTGCTGTTGTCATCAATGAAGTAAAATGTGCATCCTGAAACACTATTAAATATTACATTTGGTTTGTCTAGTTTACAAATAAAGACATACAAAATATGTATCAACTTATGTGGTAGACATCACTCCACCAAACATCTATTAAGTCCATTTTATGAGGAGACACTTATACTTTTAGGCTTTGAGGCCAAAACAGTGTTGTGATTTATAGCAATTTTAAATCAACTTTGAATGAACCAGCTTGGCATTGTTTTCATAACATTATTGAATACCAACACTGGTGCTGTCTCCTGTAATAATACCTATACGTGCAGTGATGTCTGTAAACTCCAATACCCACCGGCCATCTGCCTTAGATGATTTCCACGATCCACGGATTGAATTATATAACAAGCCATCAAAGTTAATTAAGTACAATTAAACTTAAACGAGGAATTACAAAGAATCAGCATTCATGGTGCCAACCCTGCAAGTAGTTACCACAATAATGGAACCCAATCAAACACAATAAAACAAGTTCTTAACTCAGGAGTATGGAGGCATTCATAAAGATGTTGTAGAGGATAGCAGATAGAACAAAAGGGTCAACATTTTAAAAAACACATCTATATTTCCTTAACCCATATTACAAATATAGAAACATATATAAAATAGAACGTCCGTTTATATGATCCTATAACAGCAGCAACAATAACAATTCACACACAGACTGCCTAAATAGGCTTAAAAACCTTGTAGGAAAAAAAGTAAGAAATCTTGGGAATGGAAATTCAGAGAGAGAAAGACCCCACCTCATGAGTATAATCCAATAGTTTAAGTTACTTTAATGAAAATATTTCATTGTAAGAGAAATTTTGTTATAATGAATATGGGGCAAACCCATGGCAAAGTAATTGGTTGCCCATTGCAGGATCAGATCAGATCATTTAACATCAGGCTTCGAAATGCTCTTCCTCGTAACTTTCCTGATCTCTCTTTTCCAGACTGTATCTGCCTCAGCAATGATAACGAGCCACTGGTGTTCTACTAATCTAAAGATGGGCATTAAAGCAGGATGACCTATGTTGCGGCTCGTTTCCGCTCCAATTTTGAATGGAGTCTCGAGACTGTACCTGCCTTCTTTTTACAGTAATAAAGTACCTGTATTTTCCTTAAAAACCTGGACTTATCTTCCTGTTTCTTGTGCAACTCTGTGACTCAAGCTTGACAATACCTGTATAAAAAAACAATGCTTCTAAAACTGCAAAAAATATTTTATTTGAAAAGAGACATTAGATGTAACTTCTTTTTTTATAGAAATACTAGGGGATTCTGCCCCCTGCTCGCTTCGCTCACCAACCCCCGGGCGAGCGCTACACACTAGCCACTTTGCGGCTCTGCCAATCGCATATGGGGAAGCGGATGTACAATTTAAACAGACTGTTATTTTCATGGGAATTGTTACACATGCATAATAGAACTAACTATTTTACATGACAGCTAGTAATTAACCATAGTAAAAAAAAATAGTAAAACGTAATAAACTGAAAGAAAATTATGTTTCATGTTGCGTTATATGTTTTCGTTCTGTTTGACTTCGAATTTAACATGCAAATACTTTTTAAACTTACACTTGTACTGTAAAACTTCAGTAAAAACAATATTTGAAATTAACTTTGCCTCATTATCGCTTTGAATTTTGATTCCATGTTTGGAGTTACTTCGTGACAACGCAACGTATAACTGCCCATGACTGAATATCGTTTCTTTCTCTCTATTAAATAAACCGACTTTTTCGAATGTTTGTCTCTGTGATTTATTAATTGTCACAGCAAAAGCTATTCTAACGGGAAACTGTAAACTTTTTAATATGAATGGCACATCAAGATCTCCTTTGGTGTCTAATGTTATCCCCTGAAGATGTACTACATTACATTTCTTGCCGCCTGTTAAAATTTTACATGTCAGAATTGTTAGACCAATTTTGAATACAACTAATCTTGTCCTATTGCATAGCCCATCACTCATACATAAATTACGCAATAACATTACGATACATACTTCTATCTACAGTAATTTGCCCGGTGGAAGACCGGACGGTGTTAATGGTTGTAGATATTCTACGGGATATTGTAATTTGATGTTTTTATCTTCCGCACCATCACCACCAACTGTTTCAGCATAGTCTATTGATTTGCATTTCACCAATTTGCCATGTAACTGATCAACAATTTTCGTGTTAATTCATTTGACTTCATCGTTTCGCGGTGCTATGAGTACCCGTGTACTCATTTCTTCTGTTGATAACCCTTCAGGATGAAATTCTTCATTAAGATTTAGACATAAGTCTTCTTTTAAAATGTGGAAAATGTAAAAATTTATAACAGCTGAGAGCGCAGGAACTGTGTCTGACAAAAGCATTCACACCAATGAGAGGTGAGAGGACTGCGGCTGTGGGCCGTTAACTGTAAATGGTTGAGAGGAGGGCAGGACTTGAAAAAATCTCTGGCAATAGTTTCACCTCATCTCAAGATTATCTTTTATAATAGAAAGACAGGTATTAAAATACAGAAATACCTCATTTTTCTTCATTCCAGAATCTACTTTTTCTATGATTGTTAACTTTTCTTTCAGCATAAACAGACACCATTTCTCACTTTTTTTGTTCATCCGAAAGAAAACTTTCAGAGGCACTATAAAACTCATACAGTACAGTATTTGAACATGACACAACTATCTAGGTTAAGTAACAACTCAGAATTCGGCTATACCTATATTATGTCATGCCTACATTCTTGCCAAGACTGCCCAAGACCGGAAATTTCACAACAGACTGTGTCTTTCTTTGAGACTCAGAACAGAAAAGTGTAGGCATCGCATTATTATCTTCGGTGACCATGTTTGGTCGAAAAAAATATTTGTTATACAGAAATTTACATTTCATTAAAACAAAATTCGTTTAAGATGATGTTATATGAACGTTTGTCCGGGCCCACATAAAGTACTTGGCAATCTGAAAATTTCATTACTTCGGTATTCGCTATAACGTAATTTGACCTGTCTACAGTACACATACTGTATATAAATCTGTATCTAAATACACACACAAACTTTCACCCTGGTCCATATTTTGAATAGTTGCAGTCTAAAACCATATAGGCATGCTAAACTGCTAGGGAACCCAAACTTTTGATCATGGGGGACACAGTGGGTTTTTTTATTTCCTATGTTCTATAGTTTGCACACCAGTGCTACCTGCTGGCTTAGAGCTAGTGAAACATGCAAACAGACTGAAGCCAGACAAGTACACAAAATGACCAGAGCTTAACATTACTTAACTGGACAACACCACCTGTTGCTTCTATCTACTTTAGATAAAAAGGAGTATTGTGTGTGCTTTTCCTAGAGGTGTTGGGTGGGGCCTGAACGAGAGTAGAAGTGCAGTGCAACACAAAGGAGAATAAAAGGGTTGTTGTTTAACTCCTGCTTTGTTGGCTTTTTGTCCTACTTTAAGCAATATAAACTGTCCACCTTGAACTAAGAGGACGAGTCAGACCTGACAGCATTCATGCTGAGAACACAGCCAGGTGTTAGAACAATTCTGGTATCCAATCAGACCCAAAAAGAACAAAATTCTCAACTCGTAAGGACAAAGACACTGATGGAGATGGGAGCACCAGCAATAATAACAGGATCACCATTTAAAAAACACACAATCCTTTGCTTTCTTTCCTTAAAGTATTCTACAAATATGGGGGTGGGCAAAAGTACGTTTATAGTTGTTTCTACTCATATGGAAAAAGACATACAGGTTATTCTTGTAGTCTACTTACTAATAACAATAATAAGAAGAAGAAGAAAAAGAAGAAGGCAAATAATACAAAGAAATAATACAATAATTAATAAATAAATAATATTACAAGAATAAGTTTCACATGCTCACAACTGTAAACCTACTTTTGCCCACCCCTGTATACCTGGGCAACGGCAGGTATTTTGATTACTTTTTGTTGTTTGTTTTGATTTTAATATTCAGCTAGTAATGCTAAATAAAAACAGAAACTGACATATTTCAAAATGAAAAGTTTCCCTTCTGTACATGCATAAGTGAATAATGCTTGTCACAAATGAATGCCTCAGAGAGCAATTTAAGAACATGTGTTATACCAAAATTAACTGTCAACGGAGATTTATTGCAACATTAAAATACACTGTATTCACATGATACACTCAAACCTAAATGATTTAATTCTGGGTCATGAGATGGTATAGCCTATCCCAGCAGCATCAGATGTGAGGCAGTAAAAACCCTGAAAAAAGCGCCTGTCCATCACATGGCCTATAAAAATGTAATTGCTTCAATAAATAATTTTAAACTATATAGACATATACAATATGCTGGTGATAGCTGACATGGTAACTGCACGCATCAAAGCGGTGCAAGTCAAAGCTGGTTTACACCGGATATGGAAGCCCTGAGCTCTGGTGTGATATGTGCAATGTATTTTGAGCAGTCAAGTGTTCACAGTGGAACCACATGAAAGCACAAAAAGTTGTGTACAGCCAGGGTTGTTTTCTCGCTCCGGTGGCTTGATTTCTGATTGGCTGAATTACTTAAATTAACACTGTAAATGCATATAAAATCCAATGTCCATATTTAAAGAAGCCAGCATCTGCCAGCAATGTTGCTATATATATATATATATATATATATACACACACACATACATACAAAAGTACATATTAAGCATACAGTATTTTAACATGCTGTTTTAACATTATAGTTCCATAATATACTGTATAAAGTATCCAACCTTTGCATCTCTTCTTCTTTATGCTTTAGCACATACCAGTGTAAAATTAAATATATGAACATAACGTTTAGGTGCACAGGTGCAATAAAGTCTTCAGACCCGATCACTTTTTACATATTTTGTTACGTTGCAGAATTGTACTGAAATCATTTCAGTTCATTCTTTTCTTCATCAAACAACACTGAATACCCTAGGATGGCAAAGAAAAATCAGGATTTTGGGACCTTTTGCCAATTTATTACCAATTAAAAGGTGAAATATCTCATTGACAGTAGTTTCCACACCCTTGCACTTACACTTGGTCTTGCACTTGAAATCTCTCTCAGGTGTATCCCATACAGCTCTTCATCACTGAGATGTTTCTACACCTTATTTGGTTGCCTGTTGTCAAATCATTTGATTGGACCTGACTGGAAATGGCACATGCCTGTCTATAGAAGGTCCACCAAATGAGGAAAAAGCAAGCCATGAGGTCAAAGGAATTGCCTGCAGTGCTTAGACATAGGAAAGTGTTGAGGAACAGATCTGAGGAAGGATACAAAAATGTTCTACAGCATCAAAGGTTCCCAAGAGCACAGCGGCCTCCATAATTCTGAAACAGAAGAAACTTGGAACAACCATGATTCCTCCCAGAGCTAGCTGCCCAGACAAACTGAGCAATCATTGGTAAGAGGGGCGACCAAGAAACCAATGGTCACTTTGGCTGAGCTCCTGAGAACCTGTAGGGAGATGGGAGTAAACTTTCAGAAGAACAACACATTATGGCAGCACTCCACTAATGTGTTTTTTATAGCAGAATGCCAGATGACACAAGATAAGTTACTTGGGAGTTTGTAAAAAGGCACCACACAGACACTTAAGACTGTGAGAAACAAGATTCTCTGGTCTGATGAAACCAAGACTGAACTGTCTGGCCTTAGCTCTAAGCATCATGTCTGGTGGAAACAAGGCACTGCTCATTACCTGCACAATATCATTCCAACAGGGAAGCACTGTAGTGGCAGCATTAGGGACTGGGATACTAGACTGGGTTGAGGGAAAGCTGAATGATTTCCTTAATGAAAACCTGAACAAGATTACTCGGGATCACAGACTAGGCTGAAGGTTCAGCTTCCAATAGATCAATGACCCCAAACACAAAACAAAGACAATACTCGGAGAATGTTCTTAGGTGGCCATAACAGCCTGGACATGAATCCAACTGAACATCTCTGAAGGCATCTTTAAATATCTTTTTACCAATGGTCTCCATCCAACCTGACAGAGTTTGAGAGGGTCTGCAGAAAAGGAATGGCAGAAAATCCCCTAATCTGGTTTTCTTTTCAAACTCAAGGAGACTCCAGGATCGATTTGCTGCCAAAGGTGCAAAGAAATACTGAGCAAAGGGTCTGAATACTTGTGTCAAGGTGATACTTACATTTTTACTTATAATACATTTACAAAAATGTCTAATGTCCTATTTCCTCATATTATTCTAAAAAAGAAACAATGAAAATTTGACTTTGCAATAATTTATTCAATGAGAAATGAACAGAAATGCCATTTCGGTCTGTACTAAAATCAAGTCCCCTACTGGCTCTAATAGATGGTGCTGCCCCTTCTATTCTACCTATGACTCTCTTGCCGTGCCTGACATCGAGGGGGAAAACGTTTTTTCCCACACCGCCATGCAGAATTCATTCAGCTGTGTGATGTTTGACGGGTGTCTTTCATGCACAGCCCATTTGAAATCCCCCCCTCAACATCTCGATGAAATTCAGATCTAGGTTTTGACTTTTGAAATTCCAGAACGCTCCACTTCTTTCTTTTCTTCCATAGTTTTGTGGATTTTAATAGTATGTTTAGGGTCATTGTTATGTTGCAAGGTCCACTTTCAGTTGAGCTTGAATCTTCTGACAGTTGGTCTCACATTATCCATAAGCACCCTCTGGTACAATGAAGCATTCATAGTGGATTCTATGAGGGTGAGATGCCCAGTACCTGAGGCAGCAAAACAGCTTCAAAACAGAACATTACCACCATCATGATTTACAGGTGGTATCAAGTTCTTCAGGTCAAATGTTGCATTTAGTTTTCGCCATATCATGTGGTAATGTGGTTAAATAATTTGTCTCTCCAGAGCACATTGTTCAAGTCCTGGTCTTTGACTAGGTTTTTATGGGCATTACTTTAATCTTACCCTGAAGTTCTTTCTGGGTTCTTCCTGGCATACCTCCCACACAAATCTATTTTGTGTAGACTCTTTCTGATGGTAGACCAATACATTTTTACAATCAATAAAAGCTACATATAGATCATGTTATGAAATTCTAGACTTCTTGGAGACATCTTTCAGATCCTTGTGTTTTGAATTCAGGCAGAACTTGCAGATGTTCTGCTGGACAGTAAAATGATTGATTTGTAATTGTTCAGAGCTCTTTGAAAATCCCTTCCCAAAATCTTCTTTCTGAAGTCCATGGAGAATTCTTGACATGGTGACAACACACACTTCAACAACGAAGAGCAGCCCAAACTAAACATCGGAGGTTTAAATGCAGTAGGTTCAGACAATATCCCCTCTAATGATGTTCTAATCGTTTGCACCTGATTCTAATTTTAGGTATTTGAGTTAGTGATACATGTAGGGGTGTGCTTACATTTTTCACATTCAAAAGCTGCATTGATGGTAATTTGAATAATACAATGGACTACAAAATGCAGGTTAAGTGAATTGGCAATGCTAAATTGGCCCAAGTGTGTGTTTGGCTTGTGGATGTGGGTTCACCCTTCCATTAACTGTCAACCTGTTCAGGGTTTGTTCCTGCCATGTGCCTTATGCCAGTTTGGATTGGCTCCAGCCCCTTCCCAGCGACCCAGGTCTGGATTAAAAGGGTTAAAAAATAACATAACTACTAAATATAATTTTGGCATTATGCTTGTTATATTACATGGCAATTATCTATAGATACGGTTTAATTGAAAATCAAATCTCGATTTGTCCATCTTCTTTAAAAAGGGAAAAAAATGTTTAATTCAATTATACTTACTTTTCCATACGTAAATCCACATTGCCCAGTTTTGCAGAATGTATAACTAGATGGTGAGGGACATCCAAAGTCCACATCTTTAGCAGGACTCACAAACCCATGCCAGGCCAGGCCTTATCTGTAGGAAAAAGGAGGTCAAGGAAAGTAAGAAACAAAATGGCAGACAGACAATGAGTAGCAACATGGAGTTCCAGCACAAAAGACATTAAGCAGAAGAGGGTTTCTATACAACACAACACTGATGACAAAGTACCACCAAACCTTCAGTGCTGAGAATGAGGTAAAGCTGAAAATGGTGGAAATATTCTTAACTTTGCTGAAAAGAACCATATGTTTCAAGTCTTCTTCTTCTTCTCTCGGCTGCTCCCATTAGGGATTGCCACATCAGATCATCTTCTTCCATATCTTTATGTCCTCTGCATCTTGTTCTGTTACACTCATCACCTGCATGTCTTCTCTCAGCACATCCATAAACCTTCGCTTAGGCTTTCCTTTGTTCCTCCTGCCAGGCAGCTCTATCCTTAGCACCCTTCTCCCAATATATTCAACACCTCTCCTCAGCACATGTCCAAACCAACACAACCTCACCTCTCTGACTTTGTCTCCCAACTGTCTAACCTGAGCTGACCCTCTAAAGTCCTCATTTCTAATCCTGTCCATCCTCATCACACCCAACGCAAATCTTAGCATCTTTAACTCTGCCACCTCCAGCTCTGTCTCCTTCTTTCTGATCAGTGCCACCCTCTTCAGCCCATATAACATAGCTGGTCTCACTACCACCCTATAGAACTTCCCTGCCACTTTTAATGATATTCATCTGTCACATATCACTCCTGACACTCTTCTCCACCCATTCCCCCTGCCTGCATTCTCTTCTTCACTTCTCTTCCGCAATCCCCATTACTCTGTACCAAGTATTTAAACTTTATGTTTATTTATGTTTCAAGTCAATGTGTGAAATTACACGGGACAATCACTTTATCAAAACGTTTCTCATGTCATTTAATACACCGCTGAATACAGAGCAGTGTCACCTGGGGGTAGGAGGGGGCTGCAGCCTAACCCAGCTAGCATAGGACACAAGGTAGGAACAAACCATGGACAGGGCGCCAGTCCATCAAAGGGCAAACACCCAACACACACACTTGCCAATTTAGCATTTGATGTCTTTAGGTTGTAGAAGGAAACCCACACAGATACGGGAAGAACATGCAAACTCCACACAGAGAGGAACCCACGACGCAAACCCTGGTTTCTTTACTGTGAGGCAGCAGGGCTATTCCTGCACCACCGTGCCACCCTCAGAATTCTTGCTCCCTAAAAAATTGTTTTTGATTATGATAGACAACTTAAGGCTGAACCGAAAGATAATTTCAGACTGACCGTATCATGTACGAATTTGGAGAAACACGAAATTGACTTGTATTGAACAGAGCATGTTAAATCATTTAAGGATGCTAACAAATTGCATTTTGTTTAACTAAGCTAAAAATGCTTTGCAGCTGACTTTCATTTGTAGTGAGCATCTGATTCTTCTCGTTTTAGCGCCCAACAATAGTTAGCCAGCAATGATGGTTTCCACTTGTACTCCATCGCTGTACTCTATTGAGTAAGTTTTACAAATGTTGTTTGATACAATATACACTGATTGATGTGGACTGCTTATAATCAATCATCTCATGGATGAACTTTTAGCTAAACACATTTTTTTTCTAAGTATCGCTTTAACATTTGCTTTGTTTTTATTTAAATGACATGATGACAGTTGCCAGTTCTGAAGACTAATACTTTCGACTGTAATCAGCACATTCACGTGACATGGTGGCAATTCGCTACGGCTCCTTAAAGAACTTCTTTTTCTATGTTGTGAATGCACTATCTGAGGTTTGCCTGTGCCAATAGTTTTGAAAGCATATAAAGCACAGCAGAATCGAATTTTCACAGGACTGAAGGAGTTTTCGCTGATGCCCAGTGTAGGTAAGATGTCTATGTTATATGTGGTTTTGTGTCTTTCAGTATTCCTTTGTAAATAATAAGAAAACTCAAGTGAAAATTCGAGGTTGTTTTTGTTTAAAAAGTCTGTCTTGAAATGAAAGCATTGTAGAGGGGATGTAGCCAAAGTAGACATAGTATAGCAGAGAATGATGGCCATTATGAATAACACTACACATCCTCTCTGTGGCACACCATGATTGAAGACTTCTAAGCCCAATTCAGCAGAAGAGCGTGAAGAAACAATACTGGGGCTCCTTCATACCTACAACAAAATGCCTATATGCTTTCTCACTGTGACTGCTCTCTTATCAATTAATTATTATTATTAATTCAGTAGATTTTCTCCTTTTTTAGGAAACAATTTCTTGAGCTTCTGTAAAAGCTAAATTTCCCCTTGGACAAATAAGCACTATTTATCCATTAGGAAAATGCATCCCTGCACATCATCCTAAGCTTTCTTAACAAATATCATACCAGATACAATCACAGTGATCTCTCAGAGCTCCTGTGATTTTTTATATTAGAACATTAGAACAATCTTGACTAGAACAGACCATTCAGCCCAGCAACGTTTCCCAGTCCTATTCACTTATGAGTTTTGAAAGTCCTTAGAGTCCTACTGTTTACCACACTACTTGGTCAATTATTCCATGAAGAAAAATTTGAAAAATGTTTGGGTGAAATTTACCATTAACAAGGTCCCAATAGTGTCTCCGTGTTCTTGATGAACTCATTTTACAGTCACAGTCTCGATCCACTGGACAAATTCCTTTCATGATTTTAAACACTTCAGTCAGGTCTCCTCTTCTGCTTAAACTGTAAAGGCTCAGCTCTTTTAAACTTTCCTCCTAACTCATCTCCTGTAGCCCTGGACCAGCCTAGCTTATCTTCTCTGGACTTTCTCTAAGTGCTGCTATGTCCTTTATTGTAGCCTGGAGACCAAAACTGCACCCTGTACTCCAGATGAGGCCTCACCAGTGTGTTATAAAGCTTCAGCAGAACCTCCTGTGACTTGTACTGCACACATCAAGGTGCTATATAACCTGGCATTCTGTTAGCCTTCTTAATGGCTTCTGAACGCTGTCTGAAAGTTGATAGTGACAAGTCCACTATGACTCATAAATCCTTCTCATGAGGTGTACTTTTGATTTTCAGACCTACTGTTGTGTATTCAAAAAGCAGAGACCTCCAAAGAATTTGCTCAGTGAGTGTGAAAGGAAAAATGCCCAATAGATCAAAAAATATGCAAAAAGGATTTGCCTGCCAATACACTGCCTAGTAAAATAATAGCAAAAATAAATAAGTAAAATAATAAAGGAAACAAGACAAGAACATCATTCTTTTAGCTTTCTTAATGGCTTTTGAACACTGTCTGGCAGTTGATGACAAGTGACAAGTCCACTATGACTTACTACTGTACATTTACTTACAATAAATTTCATCTGCCACAAATCTGCCTAAGCCTGTATGCTGTCCAAGTCCCCCTGTGATGATTCAATGAATTCTCAATTATCTGCCAGTCCACTTAACTTGGTATCATCTGTAAAATTAACCAGCTTGTTATTTAGAGTCCTATTCAAAACTTTTATATATATTAAAATTACAGCGGCCCAAGCGCTGACCCCCAAGGGCCACCACTCTCAACATGACCAAATTCTGTTAAGGTTCCTCACACCATTACTTACTGCTTCTTGTGTCTGAGCCAATTCTTCACCCATTTACAGACAACACCCTGAACTCCCACTTCTTGTACTATGGTGTCTAACTTCTCATGCGGCACCTTATTAAATGCTTTCTGAAAATTAAGACAAATCATATTGTACCCTCCACCCTGGTTGTGTCATGTTTCTTCCTCACAGGATTCCAGCATGTTACTAAAACATGACCTCCCATATCAGAACCCATGCTGACTGTTCATTAAAACAATGAGATGCTCAATCTTCCCCTTAAGAATTCCTTCTGCTAATTTCCCAGAGATGCGCATTAAGCTGACTGGCCTACAGTTACTTGGTTCTATCTGATCACACTTTGTATATAATATTTGCCATTTCCCGGCCCTTCAAAATTTCCCCAGTATACTTCTACATTCTTACCAACAGTTTGTACAAATCTGCCCTCGGTTTTTTAAACAGTCTGTGTGACTTGTCCTGTAAGTAGCATTTCCACCTAGGCACAGTTTTTGCAACAGTAGAAAATGTAAAAAATATACTGCTAACCTTCAGCTAAAAATGCCCTCTCTTGATAATAACCATGCAGTTCACCCTGAAATATTACAGCAAAGAGCCGTATCCTGTTATACTGTCAAATCACATTATTCAAGTCAAAAATTCTCAGCTGTGACAACACAATCTTCAGGCCTCAAACAGAGTTAAAAAATGAACAACCTAGCTACATTACAGTGTCTACAAAAAGTGTTTATTCCATTGGAGGTTTTCATATTTTGTTATTATACAATATTGAATCCCACTGGATTTAATTAGGCTTTTTTGACACGGATCTTTAATGTCAAACCGAGAGCAGATCTCTGCAATTAATACAAATATAAAGCACACAGTCACTGTTCACATAAGTTTCAGTATTTGGTCCCTTTAGTAGATGCACTTTTGAGCATCTCTCGCTTTATCAGTTCTGCCATTTTCTTCCCTATTCTTCTTTGCTAAGCTGCTCCAGCTCTGTCAGGTGTCATGGAGATCTTGAGTGAACAGATTTTGTCAAGGCCAGCCAAAAACTCTGATCTGGACTCTGGCTCAGCAATTCCAGGACATGGAACCATATGAAACCATTTAAAACTATTGCTGTGCACTTTTTGCTTTCTGTTTGGAGTTTGTTTTTGTCTTGCCGGAAAACAAATCTTCCACTTGTGGCACTGACTCCATTATGATTTCCTCCAGGATTTCCCTGTACTTTCGTGCATTCAATTTACCCTCACTAGCCTTTCAAGGGACTGCAGCAAAGAACCATGATGGTGCCACCGCCATGGTTCATTGTGGGGACATTGTGATTAAGTGCACTGTTCAAACACACCATTTAGCCTGATACCCGAAATACTCATGTGATGGACTGGTGGCCTATCCAGGGTATGTTCCTGCCTTGCAGTATATGAAAGCTGAGACGGGCGCCAGCAAACCCACGCAACCCTGTGGACTAAGTGGGTTTGAAAATGACTGACTCACCCAAAAAGCTCAATTTTGGTCTCATTGAACCTTCTTCCGGCTGACTTCAGAGTCTCCCATGTGACTTCAGAGAGAAGTCTTGTACATTTTTTAGGAAGTCTCCGCGCACTGGAGAGATTCCGAAGGACTGGAAAATGGCAAATATCATCCCATTATATAAAAAGGGCGACAGGGCAGATCCAAGCAACTATAGGCCAGTAAGCTTAACATGCATCACAGGAAAATTAATGGAAGGAATTATTAAGGATAAGATTGAGCAACACATGGCAAGGACAGGAGTGTCATTTTAGTGGGTTCAGAAGAGGGAGGTTGTGTTTTACTAACATGCTGAAATTCTATGAGGAGGCAACAAAAGGATACAATCAAAGTGGAGCTTATGATATTATTTATCTGGACTTTCAGAAACATTTCATAAGGTGCCAAATGAGAGGGTGGGCATCAAACTAACAGAAGTGGGAGTTCAGGGTGATGCTTTTAGCTGGGTGCAGAATTGGCTCAGACACAGGAAGCAGAGGGTGATGGTGCGAGGAACCTCATCAGAATTGGCCGATGTTAAGAGTGGTGACCAGCAGGGGGCAGTGCAAGGGCCACATGTACCGCTCTCAGATCCGGCACGATTATAATACGCGCTGCCCTAGTTGAGAGGCAGCAAAAAGAAAACAAATAATCTGGGGCGCGAGTGACCAATACTACTTTCCTACTTCACCACTTCAATTATAAAGATACACCAGTGAAAGCAGCGTCAAGCAAAAATGATTATTAGAAGACAATACATCGGATCACTGTAACAACAACAACAATAAAAAACCTTATACACATACTATCGCGCTGCAGCGCTTCCCCTCCCTACACAGATCATGACACACAAACTTGAAAACATATATCACTAATAAAGACTTGAGTAAATGGAAACACAACAAAAAAAACAATGGATTTATAGTCTTTTAAATCTTATCTGTACGGAGCGTTGAGCTCAGTCTGTAGTGGGGAATGAGACGCCGACCATATCTCTTGTTCCAGGAAACGTATTGATTAACTGTTCCTTGTGTTGGCCCGTCAAGTCCTCTCCCGTATTCCTTCCTCCCGAAAGAAAAAATAATTTGACTGGAAATGAACCCGGGTTCACCTGACGATATCCAAGAGGTGTTAATCCTTTCCCTCGTGCCTCTTTCTGTTATGGCCTCCTTCTCTCTCCTAGCTTTTTTTTTTTCCCTTTTTCCCGCCACCTATTTACATTCGGATAGCTCCTCCCGATACAGTCTGTTGGCCCTCTAAGCCAGGTGCTCCCCTCCCTCTGTATCAAGGCCAGCCCTAAACATAAAGGCGTACCACAACAACAAGTAAGGGAAAAGGTACAAACTTACAGGTACATACACATATTTCATACTGCTATTTTTAATATCTATAAATGATTTGGTTAAGCTTGCAGATGATACCAAGATAGGTGGATTAGCAGATAATTTGGAATCCATTATATCATCACAGGAGGACTTGAATAGCATACAGGCTTGGGCAGATTTGTGGCAGATAAAATTTAATCTCAGTAAATGTAAAATATTACACATAGGAAGTAAAAATGTTAGGTTTGAATAAACAATGAGCCGTCGGAAAATCAAGAGTACACCTTATGAGAAGGATTTAGGAGTCATAGAGGACTCTACGCTATCAACTTCCCGACAGTGTTCAGGATCCATTAAGAAGGCTAACAGAATGTTAGGATATATAGCACAATGTGCGGAGTACAAGTCACAGGAGGTTATGCACAACCTTTATAACACACTGGTGAGGCCTCATCTTGAGTACTGTGTGCAGTTTTGGTCTCCAGGCTACAAACAGGACATAGCAGCACTAGAACAGGTCCTGAGAAGAGCGACGAGGCTGATTCCAGGACTACAGGGGTTGAATTATGAAGAAAGATTAAAAGAGCTGAGCCTATACAGTTTAAGCAAAAGAAGATTAAGAGGTGACATGATTGAAGTGTTTAAAATTATGAAGGGAATTAGTACAGTGGATCGAGACTGTTATTTTAAAATGAGTTCATCAAGAACACGGGGACACAGTTGGAAACTTGTTAAGGGTAAATTTTGCACAAACATTAGGAAGTTTTTCTTTACACAAAGAACGATAGACACTTGGAATAAGCTACCAAGTAGTGTGGAAGACAATAAGACTTTAGGGACTTTTAAAACTCAACTTGATGTTTTCTTGGAGGAAATAAGTGAAGAGGACTGGCAAGCTTTATTGGGCTGAATGGCCTGTTCTCGTCTAGAATGTTCTAATGTTCAGTTTTTCTCTTTTCCACTCTCCCATAAACCTGAAACTAGTGAAGCACCTGGGTAGCAGTTGCTGTCTGCCCAATATCTTCCACTGTAGCTTGTGACTCCTTCAGAATTCTCAAGGGACCCTTGATGGCCTACCTGACTCATTTTCTTGCTTGATCACTAAATTTTTATGGACAGCCTGCTCAAGCAGATTTACAGCTCTGCAATACTTTTTGCATTTCCTAAAGATTAATTTAACTGGATATTTAGTGATTCATATCCAGATTTGAACTTTTCACAGAGATCCTTCGAGTGTTCTTTTGTCTTTCTAGTGTAGGTCAGACTAGGGGATTCCCAACGGTCCCTTAAGATGCTTTACCACCTGGTCAAGGCCACAACCAATAATAATCCAATGCTGAAAAGCTGTGCATCACCTTGGATCTTGGTTTCTGCTAATTTAGAGCTTGAATTTGGACAATAGCAGACATATTACTCCAAGCAAATGAGAGTTCAAGCAAAATTACACATAATCATTACAAACTGTCTGAAGAAGTGGATTGACTTGCCTCAAAAACTTGCATTTTGTAATCTGCTCAGTTAGCCAGTAAAATGTGACATTTTGCTTGATTTCTCATTGCATCCATAATGGCCAACACAGTACAACACCCTACCACTCCAAGCAAATGGTTAACTATAGCATATTATTGATGAATAAGTCATCAAATTCACATGATAGCTCAACCTTTTATCTTGCCGTGCACCTCCAGGAACTCAAATGTTTTTTAGTTCCATTTTTTTTCTTTGATCTTAAAAATTGGTAAGTACAAAAATATAAAAGAACATGATCAATTGTGATAGATAGATAGATAGATAGATAGATAGATAGATAGATAGATAGATTTTCATATAAATGCACTAATCTATCTATCATATGGAAGCTGAGAGAGGACATACAATATCATCCATCCATTATCCAACCCACTGCATCCTAACACAGGGTCTGCTGAGTCAAACCCAGCCAACACAGGGCTCAAGGCAGGAAACAAACCCTATGCAGGGCACCAGCCAACCACAGGACACACACTAGGGACAATTTTAGGATTGCCAAAGCACCTAACCTGCATGGGAGGAAACCCACGCAGACACGGGGAGAAGGTAGGATCCGGGAAGTGAACCCAGGTCTCCTAACTGCGAGGCAGCAGCACTACCCACTGCGCCGCCCTACAATATAATTGTTTTTTTAATTGTTTTCTCTAGATAACAGAACAATTTTATCAGGATCTTGACAAATTTAAACTTTGTTTTCTCAGGATAACAGAACATATTTCTCAAGATCTTGAAAAAATGAACTGTTTTTCAAAAGCATATACGTTTAGCTTAGTTATCTGCAAACCAGCGTATAACCACTAAAGATCTAAACGTATTCCTTACTTTACAACAGTTCTTTTTTTCCCCCACTTTTTTTCAATCAAAGATAAACTCTGAAAGCTTGTAGTGGTTAATGTTGTAAAGCAGGTTACTAAACCTGGGACTTTTAAACTCCCTCTTTTGTCTTGACATTTTTATAGTAAAGTTTCACAAACAGCTTCATTCAAAGTCCATGCTAACCTTCATACTGAGAAGTGAGATAAATTCCTTAACAAGATCTTAGGTGATCGTGGACTGTGCTTTTAGAGATGCTGGTGCTCTCTCAATCTGATTATCTCCAGGGTTTTTCCTCTTGTTGTTTTGTTGGCCAAAAACAGAGTGGTTTACATTTGCCTACAATTTTGGGAGATGGGGTTTCTCTCTCACGGTTCACAGCTTAAAAAAAAAAGTTCTTCTAGGTCAGGGGTGCCCAACTCTAGTCCTGGAGGGCCACAGTGGCTGCAGGTTTTCATTCTCACCCTTTTCTTAATTAGTGATCTGTTTTTGCTGCTAATTAACTTCTTTTGAATTAATTTTAATTGACTTGGCTTTTAAGAAATCTTTCCCTGAATTTTCTCATCATTCCACAGTATTGCTTCATTTCTTTCCTTAAATGGCACCCAAACAGAAACAAAATGTGAAGTGAGGGAGCCAACAGAAGACCAACTAAGTCAGGGCCTCAAACTCCAGCCAATTTCACTCCAACCAGTTGTTTAATGAGGCGCTGATTCTTGTCGTTAGTTAAACCCGTTCTTTAATTCCATGGCTTGTTGCTGCTCTCATTGTGCAATAGCAGACATTTCTGAAATTGTGGATTTTCTCTTTTCTAAGAGCAGATCAGCATTCCTAAGACCTTCATCTGTCTTTATTTTCAGATATTGTATGATGGTCACAGTTTGCTGGTCCTGTTTTGGCTCATTTTGTGTCTCATTATTGTTTGGCTGCTAATTAAGGAATAAGAAACAATTGAGGGGTCTGAGTCTTCAAGAGCAAGTCAAATAAAATTAATTCAAAAAGAAGTTAATTAGTAGCAAAAACAGGTCACTGATTAAGAAAAGGGTTAGAGTGAAAACCTGCAGCCACTGCGGCCTTCCAGGACTGGAGTTGGGCAACCCTGTTCTAGGTCATACATGTAAACCTATTCCAATCTGACCAACCTTCCAACTAACAGGTCACGTAATACACACATTCCAGTTCTGGTTCCCTGGGAGCCTATACTTTCAGCAATGGTTGCAAGATTGAATAAACACCCTGGGTAAGGGTGCAAGTCCATTATGGGATACACACACACACATATAGAGAGAGAATGGTTGGGAGCATGTGCTGACTACACGATGAACCACCTGGAGTGGGATCCGACTGAAGCCGTGTAACAGGTGACACCTCAGCACCACACTAAACAGTGTGAGGACACACATATAAAGGATAAATCTGACTTAACAATTAAACTGTAACACATAACCTGGTTATTTTTTTTTTTTTTTTTTTTGAGGTTATTGGCTTCAAAACGTGATGGATGTTACTGTTAGCTACTTTAATGACTCTCAAAGACTACAGAACCTTTGAATGGGATAAGTAACATTCAAATATTTATGCAATTGTCTCTCACCTGCCTCTCTCTCTCTCTTCATCCTTTTAATGCATCACATAATACACAAAAAATAACGTAAGAAAACCACATCCTTGAGCAAAAATGCTATCTCATTAAACTTTAATCAGTTACGGGTGATGGGAATTTAACTGGAATTCAGAATTACATATGAAAGCGGCATGTATCCAATCTCCAAAAAAATCAGACGCCATGTGGTTTTTGAGCGGTTATACCAAAAACCAAACTGTGTCAGATATGTGGAAAAATGGAGCATATGCTCGACTCTGTCTCTCATCACCACTCTCCCACACTATATTACTTAACAACGCAATTTTAGTGTCTCTCATATAGGCAGTTATGCCTAAGAGAAACTTATTCCGCTTTCCTTTTTCTGCCTTTCTCAACACCTATTCATTCCAGTCATTTTTGCCATCATATCCTCACGTACTTTTCTAAAAATCAAGTTATTTGTACTGCTCCCATTAATGGTGAATATAATTGTTAGACCTGTAACAGGGCAAGAAAGATTACAATGTGCTAATAAACTGACAAATACATAAAGACATGTTCATTTATCAACAGTACTGTCAGGTCGGCACTTGATCGTTATGACACAACATACAGAACTCCTCACCTAACTACATATCTCAAATGTGTGTATATATACAGTATATACATATATACACAAACATACACACAAATGTACATATATACACACACATACATACATACAGTACATACACACATATACACATACATAAATATATTTTATTATTTTATAAACACAGAGAATAGAATAGAATGCCTTTTATTGTCACTATACACATGTACAATGAGATTAAAAGCAGCTTCTTCAGTGCAGACAAATATTTAGAACACAACAAGTAAATAAACAAATAAACAAATGGTGCAAAAAGTTCTGTGATGTTATATACATATGGAAAGAATAATAACTATTGCACTATTGGGTTATTGCATATAATTTAAATGTTGCACAGAAATGATGATCATGTGCAGTGAGTAGTGGAAGTTGGACCCTGAGAGTAATGATAGTGTACAGAATACAGACATTGCACAGTTATTATCAGTACCATTTAGATATTGGATATTGCACAGTTGATGGATAGAAGGAAGTCCAGGCGTTGGGGGGTTAGACTGTGTAGTCAGTGCATGTGTGAGTTTAGAATGGTTATGACTTTTGGGAAAAAACTGTTCTCGAGTCTGTTTGTCGTTGTTGTGATGCACCTGTAGCGCCTCCCTGAAGGCAACAGGTCAAACAGATCAGAACCAGGGTGGGAGCTGTCCTTGATGATGTTTTTTGCTGTGCTGAGGCAGTGGGAAGTGTAAATGTCCATCAGGAAGGGGAGAGGGCAGCTGATGATCTTCTGTGCTGCCTTTACTACTCTCTGAAGCCTCTCCCTGTCTGCCATGGTGCAGCTGCCATACCATACTGAGATACAGTACGACAGCAGGCTCTCAATGGACGGGCGGTAGAAGGTCAGTAGCAAGTTGCAGTCCAGGTTGTGCTTTCTGAGGACCCTCAGGAAGTGTTACCGCTACTGAGTTTTCTTGATGACTGCTGTGATGTTGTCTGTCCAGGAGATAGCAGCAGAGATAAGGACGCCAAAAAATCGGAAGGTATGGACCCTCTCCACACACTCACCGTTAATGTAAAGGGGGGCTAAGTTGGTGCTGTGCCTCCTGAAGTCGACAATGATCTCCTTGGTTTTCCTGGTGTTCAGAGATAGATTGTTCTTTGAACACCAGGCTGCCAACTTCAGGACCTCCTCTCTGTAAGCTGCCTCATCTGGAGGAGTGGTAGGGGCTGAGTCTCACAGTTTGGAGTCGGTTGGTAAGAAAGTCTTTTATCCAGACACATATGAGAGGGGGGAGGCCAAGAGTGACCAGTTTGGTGATGAGAATGTCAGGAATTATTGTATTAAAAGCTAAGCTGTAATCCACAAAAAGTAGCTCTGCTGCTGCTCAAGATGGCTCAGCACAGAGTGGAGAGCTACGGCGATGGCATCTTCTGTGGACCTGTTCATGTGATATGCGAATTGGTAGTGATCGAAGTCTTGGGGGAGATAGTCCTTGATGTGCTTTAGAACCAGTCTCTCGAAGCACTTCATGATTACCGGAGTTAGGGCCACAGAGCGATAATCATTTAGGCTGGTGATGGGAGATTTCTTCGGCACTGGAATGATTGTGGCTGATCTTAGGCAGGACGGAATGACTGCCTGGGCTAGGGAGAGGTTGAAGATTTTGGTAAAGATAAATGTGAGCTGGTAGGCACACGCTCTGAGCACCCTACCAGGCACTCCATCTGGGCCGGCAGCCTTCTTGGGGTTCACTGCCAGGAGCACCCGTCTGACATTGTGCCCCTTTACAGTGAGTGGAGTAGTGTAGAAACCCGGTGAGGGTGGGAGCAGGGCTGGAGCAGGTGAGTGCTGAAGTTGTGATGATTCAAAGCGAGCAAAGAAGCAGTTTAGCTCCTCTGCTAGCTGCGCACTCAGATCTCCTGTTGTTGCATCACAGCCTCTGTAGTTTGTGATGTTTTGTATTCACTGCCACACCTCCTGTGTATTGTGGCTGGACAGGTTGGACTCTATGCTCCTCTTATGGTCCGTCTTGGCTTTTTTAATTCCACTCTTCAGAGCGGCTCAGGCACCCTTGTAAAGAGCTCTGTCACCTGACCTGAAGGCAGCATTGCGGGCTCTGAGGAGTGTACGGACCTGGCTGGTCATCCAGGGTTTCTGGTTTGGGAAAACATATATGTGTATATATATATATTATATATATATATATATATATATACACACATACATATATATATATATACATATATATATATATATATATATATATACATAGTGCATCCGCAAAGTGTTCACAGCGCATCACTTTTTCCACATGTTGTTATGTTACACCCTTATTCCAAAATGGATTAAATTCATTTTTGTCCTCAGAATTCTACACACAACACCCCATAATGACAACGTGAAAAAAGTTTACTTGAGGTTTTTGCAAATTTATTAAAAATAAAAAAACTGAGAAAGCACATGTACATAAGTATTCACAGACTTTGCCATGAAGCAATTGAGCTCAGGTGCATCCTGTTTCCCCTGATCATCCTTGAGATGTTTCCGCAGCTTCATTGGAGTCCACCTGTGGTAAATTCAGTTGATTGGACATGATTTGGAAAGGCACACACCTGTCTATAGAAGGTCCCACAGTTGACAGTTCATGTCAGAGCACAAACCAAGCATGAAGTCAAAGGAATTGTCTGTAGACCCCCCAAGACAGGATTGTCTTGAGGCACAAATCTGGGGAAGGTTACAGAAAAATTTCTGCTGCTTTGAAGGTCCCAATGAGCACAGAGGCCTCCATCATCCATAAGTGGAAGAACTTCAAAACCACCTGGACTCTTCCTGGAGCTGGCCGGTCATCTAAACTGAGCGATCGGGGGAGAAGGGCCTTAGTCAGGGAGGTGACAAAGAACCCGATGGTCACTCTGTCAGAGCTCCAGAGGTCCTCTGTGGAGAGAGGAGAACCTTCCAGAAGGACGATCATCTCTGCAGCAATCCACCAATCAGGCCTGTATGGTAGAGTGGTCAGACAGAAGCCACTCCTTAGTAAAAGGCACATGGCAGCCCGCCTGGAGTTTGCCAAAAGGCACCTGAAGGACTCTCAGACCATGAGAAACAAAATTCTCTGGTCTGATGAGACAAAGATTGAACTCTTTGGTGTGAATGCCAGGCGTCACGTTTGGAGGAAACCAGGCACCGCTTAGCACCAGGCCAATACCATCCCTACAGTGAAGCATGGTGGTGGCAGCATCATGCTGTTTTTCAGCGGCAGGAACTGGGAGACTAGTCAGGATAAAGGGAAAGATGACTGCAGCAATGTACAGAGACATCCTGGATGAAAACCTGCTCCAGAGCGCTCTTGACCTCAGACTGGTTCATCTTTCAGCAAGACAACGACCCTAAGCACACAGCCAAGATATCAAAGGAGTGGCTGCAGGACATATATATATATACACACACACACGCACTAGGGGGCTTCGCTCGCCAACCCCCGTTTTTATTTTTCCGGATACACACTTTTAAGATTTTTTTTTCTGTAAAAACAATATTTTGAATCTTTCGAGTCCCAATGTGCTGAATCTTTTTAATGAGGTCAGTGAGACATGTGTTAATGACCATAATTCAGGACAGCTTTCTCTGTTTGGAATTTCAGCACAGACAAAGCGATCAACACCATCAGCAGTTAATATTTTTTTGCAAAGTAACCAATAAATGCATGTGAGGTAAACTCCATTTTTGAAATTCTCTTGACTTAAACTTCAAAGCATTACAATATTTACATACTTCTGACATATCACTTATGTCCATATATTCGATCTCTATTCGCCTTTTCGTAATTTCTCTTTCTTTGTGTTAATGTGATGTTTACTTTCTCTTTTTTGACACTGTCCTTTTTTTCTGCTTTCATATTCTGTATCTTGCTCTGCATGTGTTTCGCACCTACGTTTTGTTTTGAGTCTTTTGAATTCCAGTTTTCATTTTCTCTAAACTGCTCTGCATGTCTTTGGCCACCTTGTTTTAAACCTCTTTATGACATTTTACTTTGTTTTCTACTCTGTCTTTTATTTTTGACCTCACTTTATCCTGCTATTTTTTAATGACACCTGGTCCATAGTAATTATTTTCCCTTTTTTGAGTAATAATTTCCGCTTGTTTGCGCTCCTGCAACCTTTACTTTCTTTTTTTTATACTTTCTAATTTTCCTACTTTCATATTCTTTAACTTTCTTCACATGTATATTGCGTTAACTATTTTTTTTTGAGCTTTTCGAATTCCACTGCTTTCATAATCTCTAACCTGCTCTACATGTGTATAGCGCCACCGTCCGGATTGGATGTGCTTTTTTTTCAATTCCACTTGTTCCAGGCTAATAATTACTTTCCTTATTTTCTGAATTTGTACCTAGATTATTCTTGCTCTTATTTATTTGTAAGTAGGGCGTGTCTTGCAAGAATCTCATGTTCTACGTCTACTGTCATGAGACAGTCCTGGGTCAATCTCTTAGCACAAAGTCTCATGTTTAAGGTCCCCATGAGACGCTCCGTGGCCAATCTCTCTAGTCTTGCGGGTCTTTTAAGTGTCTTCCGTGATCTTAACGTGAAGATCTCGTATTGTTGCCATACTGTTTCTCTCCAGGATTATTTTTTATAATAGAGATACATATATACATACATATACATATATATATATATACATACACATATATACATATCATTTTGTGGTCTATGGCCGGCTTGTCATCCCGGCCAATACCCCCAGGCCGCCAGATGGAGTCCTCCCTGCAGCATGGAGGTGCCCCGAGGACCAGTAGGGAATCTTGGACAATGGAGTTTTCATACACAGCCCTGCTGGATACTCCAGGGGCCGCTAGATGGAGCTGCAGGGAGAAGCAAAGAATATCATTTGCCCTGCGCCCCGGAAGTACGTCCGAGTCACATGGACAAGGGGAAGGATGTGCTTCCGGGGTGAAGAAGAGTTTTGATCTGACCCGGAAGTGCTAAGAAGTCACATGGACTGAGGGTTCAGAAGCACTTCTGGGATACGGACTATAAAAGGACTGTTGCAGCTCCCAGACGGCGAGCTGAGCTGGGTGGAAGAGTGGCAACACGTCTGGGAGTGGAGGATTGCTTATTAGTGATTATTGTACTGTGGTTAATGAGTATTGTGGAGGAGAGGGTGCTTTGTGCACTGTTGTTACTAAATAAAGTCAACTTTTGGACTTTTTCCTGGTGTCTGGAGTCTTGGACAGGGGTTCTAGGAAGCGATACTGCCCCCTATCTGTCACTATATATATATATATATATATATATATATATATATATACAG
>JANRMT010062837.1:97901919-97912081 GCA_026402145.1 Polypterus bichir lapradei
AAACTATGTAACATATACATATATACACATATATATACATATACACACATACATACATATACACATATATTTATATATACACACATACACATACACATATATGAGTACATATACAGTACATACATACACATTCATACATTCACACACACATACACACACAAACCTCCCTGCATAATGACTGGGACAAAGACACAGTTTTCCTTGACTTGCCCCTCTGCTCTACAGTTTAAAGTTACTAATCAAATAATTTAGATGTTTAACAGATGAGGTGGTCTGCTTTGGATCTCGGGCAGTTCCATTTCATCTCCATACTTTGTTCTTGCCATTACTCGGATGCAGGTTCATCATTTTCCAGAATTCTGCGGGTCCACATCTGACCCCTGAAGACTGTCTCACATATATTGGACAGGCATTTGGGACTTTTTCTTTAACATAGTGAGGATTCTTCTGTCAGCTGTGGAGGTCTTCCTTGGCCTACCAGTCCCTTTGTGATGACTGAGCTCACCAGTATGTTCTTTCTTCTTAATGATACTCTAGAGAGTTGATTTAGGTCATCCTAAGGTTTTCCTGATGCTTCTAATTGTTTTATTCTTGGTTTTCAGCCTCATAATGGCTTACTTGACTTTCGTTGGCTCAGCTCTTGTCCTCATGTTGACTACAAAGGGTACAATCAAACTGAGGTATCTTTTTTCTGCACTAATGAAGCACTGAAATACACCTGAATAATCACAAACACCTGTGACACCAATTGCTCCAAACATTATGGTGCCTTGAAATAGGAAAATCATGCATAAAAAGTGTTGCCATTAATATATTATGTGACTGAAATGTATGCAACTCCCCTTAAATGAAAGTATGCAATGTCCACTTTAATTACATCTGAATTGCTGAATCTGTAATTTTAACTTGTTGCGCAGAGGGGTAAATCAAGGAAAAATGTGCCTTTGTCTCAAACATTATGGAGGGCACTGTGAATACACACACACTGAAATATAAATAATCAACACAGATCTCAGCATATTCAGCATTAACGTTTGCAGGCCACCATCTAATGCAAGGGTGCGCAATGCGTCGATCACGATTGACCGGTAGATCGCATGTCATCCTCTTCCGCTTATCCGGGGTCGGGTCGCAGGGGCAGCAGCTTGAGCAGAGATACCCAGACTTCCCTCTCCTCGCGCCCCTTCTTCTAGCTCTTCCGGGAGAATCCCAAGGCGTTCCCAGTGCCAGCCAGGAGACGTAGTCCCTCCAGTGTGTCCTGGGTCTTCCCCGGGCCTTCTCCCGGTTGGACGTGCCCAGAACACCTCACTAAGGAGGTGTCCAGGAGGCATCCTGATGAGATGCCCGAGCCACCTCATCTGACTCCTCTCGATGCGGAGGAGCAGCGGCTCTACTCTGAGCCCCTCCTGGATGACTGAGCTTCTCACCCTATCTTTAAGGGAAAGCCCAGACACCCTGCGGAGGAAACTCATTTCAGCCGCTTGTATTCGCAATCTCGTTCTTTCGGTCACTACCCATAGCTCATGACCATAGGTAAGGGTAGGAACGTAGATCGACTGGTAAATTGAAAGCTTTGCCTTACAGCTCAGCTCCTTTTTCACCACGACAGACCGATGCAGAGCCCGCATCACTGTAAACGCCGCACTGATCTGCCTGTCGATCTCACGCTCCATTCTTCCCTCACTCGTGAACAAGACCCCGAGATACTTGAACTCCTCCACTTGGGGAAGGATCTCTCCCCCAACCCTGAGAGGGCACTCCACCCTTTTCCGGCTGAAGACCAAGGTCGCGAATTTGGAGGTGCTGATTCTCATCCCAGCCGCTTCACACTCAGCTGCGAACCGATCCAGAGAGAGCTGAAGATCACGGCCTGATGAAGCAAACAGGACAACATCATCTGCAAAAAGCAGTGACCCAATCCTGAGTCCACCAAACCGGGCCCCCTCAACATCCTGGCTGCGCCTAGAAATTCTGTCCATAAAAGTTATGAACAGAATCGGTGACAAAGAGCAGCCCTGGCGGAGTCCAACTCTCACTGGAAACGGGCTCGACTTACTGCCGGCAATGCGGACCAAGCTCTGACACTGGTTGTACTGGGACCGAACAGCTCTTATCAGGTGGTCCGGTACCCCATACTCCCGGAGCACCCCCCACAGGATTCCCCGAGGGACACGGTCGAACGCCTTTTCCAAGTCCACAAAACACATGTAGACTGGTTGGGCAAACTCCAATGCATCCTCCAGGATTCTGCTAAGGGTGTAGAGCTGGTCCACTGTTCCACGACCAGGACGAAAACCATACTGTTTCTCCTGAATCCGAGGTTCGACTATCCGACAGACCCTCCTCTCCAGGACCCCCGAATAGACTTTTCCAGGGAGGCTGAGGAGTGCGATCCCTCTGTAGTTGGAACACACCCTCCGGTCCCCCTTCTTAAAGAGGGGGACCACCACCCCAGTCTGCCAATCCAGAGGCACTGTCCCCGATGTCCATGCGATGTTGCAGAGACGTGTCAACCAAGACAGTCCTACAACATCCACAGCCTTGAGGAACTCCCGGCGTATCTCATCCACCCCTGGGGACCTGCCACCAAGGAGTTTTTTGACCACCTCGGTGACCTCAGCCCCAGAGATGGGGGGAGCCCACCTCCGAGTCTCCAGGCTCTGCTTCCTCATTGGAAGGCATGTTAGTGGGATTGAGGAGGTCTTCGAAGTACTCCCCCCACCGACCCACAACATCCCGAGTCGAGGTCAGCAGCGCACCATCCCCACTATATACAGTGTTGACACTGCACTGCTTCCCCCTCCCGAGACGCCGGACGGTCGACCAGAATCTCCTCGAAGCCGTCCGAAAGTTGTTCTCCATGGCCTCCCCAAACTCCTCCCACTACTAAATTTTTGCCTCAGCAACCACCGAAGCCGCATTCCACTTGGCCTGTCGGTACCTATTAGCTGCCTCCAGAGTCCCACAGGATAAAAGGGTCCGGTAGGACTCCTTCTTCAGCTTGACGGCATCCCTCACCACCGGTGTCCACCAACGGGTTCGGGGATTGCTGCCACGACTGGCACCGACCACCTTACGGCCACAGCTCTGGTCAGCCGCCTCAACAATAGCGGCACTTTGAGCTACTGTTTGTATGAATATGTGCTATATAAATAAATGTTGTTGTTGTTGTTGTTGGCACGAAACATGGCCCATTCGGACTCAATGTCCCCCACCTCCCTCAGGACGTGGTCGAAATTCTGCCGGAGGTGGGAGTTGAAACTACTTCTGACAGAGGACTCTGCCAGACGTTCCCAGCAGACCCTTACAACACGTTTGAGTCTCCCAGGCCTAACCGGCATCCTCCCCCACCATCGAAGCCAACTCACTACCAGTTGGTGTTCAGTTGACAGCTCCGCCCCTCTCTTCACCCGGGTGTCCAAGACATGTGGCCGCAAGTCCGACAACACAACCACAAAGTCGATCATTGAACTGAGGCCTAGGGTGCCCTGGTGCCAAGTGCACATATGAACACCCCTATGCTTGAACATAGTGTTCGTTATGGATAATCCGTGACGAGCACAGAAATCCAATAACAAAACACCGCTCAGGCTCTTCCCAATCACGCCCTTCCAGGTCTCACTGTCATTGCCCACGTGAGCATTGAAGTCTCCCAGCAGTACGAGGGAGTCCCCAGAATGTATGCCCTCTAGCACCTCCTGAAGGGACTCCAAAAAGGGTGGGTACTCCAAACTGCTGTTCGGCGCATACGCACAAACAACAGTCAGGACCCGCCCCCCCACCCGAAGGCAGAGGGAGACTACCCTCTTGTCCACCGGGGTAAACCCCAATGTACAGGCTCCAAGTTGGGGAGCAATAAGTATGCCCACACCCGCTCGGCGCCTCTCACCGGTGGCAACTCCAGAGTGGTAGACAGTCCAGCCCCTCTCAAGGAGATTGGTTCCAGAATCCAAGCTGTGCATTGAGGTGAGCCCGACTATATCTAGCCGGAACCTCTCGACCTCACGCACTAGCTCAGGCTCCTTCCCCTTCAGAGAGGTGACATTCCACGTCCCAAGAGCCAACTTCTGTAGCCGAGGATCGGACCGCCAAGGTCCCCACCTTCGGCCACCACCCAACTCACACTTCACCTGACCTCCTTGGCCCCTCCCATAGGTGGTGAGCCCATGAGAAGGGGGACCCGTGTTGACGATTTTCCCACATGACGATTATTAAATCCAAATACTGTAGTGACCATAAATGTATTGAATTGTTATTGTGCCATAAAGGTTACTCAGTTATGCAAGGTAGGACAATATACATTTTATGTATAAAGTATACTCAGTATATACCTGTATATATATATAGCATTTTTAATGTAGATAGATCATTTCGACCTGGTCATTTTAAAAGTAGCTCGCAAGCCAAAAAAGTGTGGGCACCCCTGATCTAATGGAATGTGTATTTAGTAATGTTTTAGATCCAATAAATTGGCACATCACAAATAGCACTGCTTTTACAAATTCCATATCAAATGGTATATCACAAAGACAGAACTAACAAACGAACATACAAGTACACAGACAACTGTCCTTTTATTAAGGTGAATATATATGTACATATACACACTACCATTCACTCATACATTTGCATGTTTTTCATAGAAATCAAATTCTTTTTTTTTTTATAAAAGTACCATTTAGTTGATTTAAAAATACAGCCATGACATTACTACTGTTGCTAACGACTATTACTGTTAGAAATGACTGATTTATAATTTATTATTCACCTCTGACTGCAAAGCTACAGTTTCAGCAATGTCTTAATAAAAATGTCCCTTAGCTTATCCTTAATTATGCATGTTTAAATACTAATAGTTTACTAGAGAAAGCTTTACAATTGCATTAGTAACATTGAAACCTGGAATTCTGTTCACTTGGATTACAAGGTGCTGGCATTCCTAAAATTCAGCTCTGGGTTCCAAAATGGCCAAAGTGAAACAGCTTTCTCAAGAAACATTGCACTTTGATTGTTTTTTTTTTTTCTTCTTTCCAAAATGATGGTTATTACATGTGATGGGTTACCAAGAAACTGAAGGTTTCATACAAAGGTGTCTATTACTTTTTAAGCAAGGAGGGCACACTGGATCTAACCAGGATAGGAAAAGAAAAAAGAAGCATCTTACGGACAACTGCGTAACATTAGAACATCTGAGTGTGTAGTGTGAGAAACAAACACCTTATAGGTCATAAGTTGCCTTATTCCTTAAATACAATGCAACAAAAGACGATTCCAGAATGCTGGCCTTAGAGGCACAGTTTCAAATAAAAAGCCATATCTGAAACTGGTAAAAAAGAGAAAATATTAAAATGGGCAAAATAACAAAAAGGAACACAGACATTGGACATACTATAAGACAATTGGGAAAGTGTATTATGGTCATCAGCATCATGGAATCACCTTTTCATGCCATCATATCCTCACTTTATGTTTTTTTTTAAACAATTAATTTTTTTCAGTATTTTCATTAATAGTATACATTATTGCAAAAACCATTTACAGGAAAAGAAAGATTACAAGACCAGTACCAAATTGACAGGCACATAAACATGTTCTTTCTACAGCAGTATTGTCATGTCAGCACTTGTACACTATGATGCAGAATCTTTACATAGTGCTCCTCACTTAATTACATAGCTCAATGCACCGGACTAAAAAAATATTTTCTAGGTATGAAGAATAAATAAATTATATATGTGTAAAGAGGTAGATAGATAGATAGATAGATAGATAGATAGATAGATAGATAGATAGATAGATAGATAGATAGATAGGAAAGGCACTATATAATAGATAGACAGATAGATAGACAGATAGATAGATAGATAATGTTTCAAGTTCCCAATCCAGTGTCCATTGTCAGGGACTAGTCCATCCAGGTCTTTCCCATCTATGCCTGCTGGTAAGCTGGCATCACACCTGACCCTCACTCTTCATTTTACAGGTGGAGAGTCCACAAGATGGCTCTACATTACCATTTTGGGCTGCTCCAGGCATGTCCCACTGGGTGGAAACCCTCCTGCAGACCCAGGACATGCTCGAGGGATTATAGCTCTCAGCCGGCATGACAGTGCATGGAAATTCCCCAAGATAAACTGGACTGTAGCTCACTAAGAAATCAGTTGAGAAGAGCAGATACATGTACCATATATAAGTGTATGCGTGTGTGTGTTCATCCAGCCATGAACTAAAAAAACCTTCAGCCTTGAGTAAAAATGTGAACTGTTTAAACTCAGGTCAGACATGGGCAATCGGAATTTAATTGGAATTCAGTACCACATGGCCCGTATCCAAACCCAAAAAAAGCTGATACCATGTAGTTTTGGGGCGTTTACGCCAAAAAACAATCTGTGCCAGATATGTTGAAAAATGTGAATGAGGTAACATCACACTGGTAGGATCTACAAGGCTGCAGCGCCAACTGCTGCCAACCACTTTTAAAAGTAAGAATTTAATGAATTGCACCACCCAAAAAAACACTGTAAATTTAGTTAAATGAAATATTCTTCTCAAGTTAAACGGCAAAACAAACCTGAAGTGATTTGCCAACAGAGTGATGCTGTACAAGAAGTGCCCTAGCAGACTGGACTTCCTAAGGTCTTATGATGTGTGCAGCAAATTGCTTGAAAAGATCCATCAGTCCATAATAGACCGCGTGTTGTGGTCTCCTGGGCAAGCAACTTGAGCTCAAAAGATGTGCAATGCCTGAGCCATCAGAGGGTGAAACCTGGAAACACTGGAAGCTGTTGTGGGAAGGAGGATGGTGGCAAAATTGGATGCCATGGTGAAAAAGAAAAACCCCTCCAGAAGATGTTCTGTTGGAGCACTTTAATCACAGTCTCATTCCACTAGGAAGCACCTCTGGGGGGTCTTTTCTGCCCACTACTATCAGACATTTCAATGCTTCCTCCTGACATTCCAAACTAAATACTGATGCTCTTTTAACTTAATTTTGAATTCAACACAATATAGACATTAAAGTATTTATCGATCGACTGATTGATTGCATGTATGATTTCTTCTGTATCCTTGTTTTTCATGTTTCTAGCTTTTGTATGCATCTTAATTTCCCAATGGAATTAATAAAGTTTATTCAATCTAATCTAAAAGTCCCCCACATCTAGTTCTGTATGCAACACTTTTGCAAAACTGAAATCCTTTTGTAAACTTTCAAAAATACACTTGCATTATAAAATCGATAAAATGAAACTTTTTCCCTCGAGTTGTACACCGAAAGGTTATGCATGTAAAAATTTCACAAAAACATTTCTTTGTATGAAAGCTTCGTGGAGGGGAACTCTACCGCCTATCAAACGCACAACATTAGAACGTTCTGGATTTTTTTTACAGGTAATACTACTACTACTACTACTACGATTGCTATATAAAACGCCTTTGCATTCTGTCCTTCAACGTCGCGGTTTATTCAGGAAATTTAGAAGCAACAGTTACTGAAACACTTCATTTTTTTACGGAGGAGGCGGCATCAGACTAACAATACGAGCGTCTGAATGGAACACGTCAAGACACGCCAACACTTCCCTGTCTGCCTTTTTTTACGTTAAAAAACCGGCGTCTGGAGTTTCTGACATGAAACGAGTAAACAATCTCCACCAGCACTGTCCTTTTTCTTTATTTCATAACTTGCCTGCCTTTCTTTCCTCACCACTCGATGTAAAATGATGGCGCCTCTGCTGCGCTCCCGCTGACTGGCACTCGTACGCGCTAACTTCTGGGGGCTGCACGCCGCGCTCCTTAAAATTGGCGGGCGCGCGCAAACCACGCTCTCTCTCTCTCTCTCTCTCTCTCTCTCTCTCTCTCTCTCTCACTCACTCACCAGAACGACAAGAGCGCCGCGCACGGGCGCACCATGTACATAGCACTCTTCATTTGGTTTTCGGAGCGACTCCGCTCCTAAACAAACCATTTTTGACAAACAAGAAAAAATATATAAATATATACATAAAAAAGAAGCCTTAACACTTGTGCCTTATGGCTATATCGTCAAGCGGGGGGGGGGGGATTGGGCAGGAGTGAGGAGGCGGTGCAAGAGGAGGTGCTTAAGGTGACATCAGCCGACTTTCAGGAACTGGACGAAAAAGAGGGCGTGTGTGTGTGGCGATCAGACAGCAGGCAGAAAGTCCCAGAGAAGCGAACTGTCATCAGCCAGTAGGTGCTAGTCGGCCGGAGATCGCGAGCTTCTTTGCATCTGGGTCGTGTCGGAAAATCGCTCGGGGCAGCGGCGCCTTTTTTTTTTTTTTAGGAGAAAACAGTGTTCTTTTTCAGGAGTGGATTTTCTGAACATTTCCCCGTTTTTTTCTCCCTTACGGATCATTTTCAATTTTTTTTCCTTTTAACGAAAACCTGTGGATGCGCAGCCGTTTTCGCCAGCGGGCTGAGATGAATTTTTAATTAACTTAACGAATGACTTACCCGCGCCTCATTTTTCACCGAAACACCCCGACTGACTGCCAAAACGACCGTGGACCTCGCATATAGAAGGAGCCGGAGGGTGAACCGAGCGATCTGGAAACTTTAGCGGAAGGCTTAAAGTGAAAAAAGGGGGCAGCCCGCTGAGGCAGACGCGTTGATCTTAACGAGCCAAAGGAGAGGGCGAGTCAGAAAAAAAAAGCTGCCCGCGCCCATTGTCGGGCACGGACTGGCACACAGGTAAGGCGACCCCGGGGAAAGGGAGTTGTCACTTTGAAGTGGATTTATTCATCTGTCAATGGCGAGTTGGCGAAGGCAGTGGGCTTCTGAGGACGGCAAATCTTTTAATGCGAATGAACGCGTGGTCCTCATACCCTGGCCCAAAGCAAGGGCTCCATAGCGTGCTGCGTATGCGCTTCAGAAGGGCAAGCATGTGTTTGAATCTATCTATCTATCAAGTTGCATTTTAATACTTAATACCTCAATGCAATTTTTGTGTCTCTCACATTGACAATTATGCCAAAGTAAAGCTCATTCGATCGCCTTTCTTTGATGTGTTTCCTTCTTAGTCGTTATGCCATTTTATCCAAATGTTATTTATATTTAATTTTTTAATAGTCAAGTTATTTTGGGTACTTCCATTAATAGTATACATTATTTTAAGGCCATTTACAGGACAAGAATGATTACAATATCAGTATCAAACTGACAAACTCATAAAGACATGTTCATTCTTCAGCAGCATTGTCATGTCAGCATTTGATTACTACGACGCAACATCTTCATATAGCGCTTCACATTTAACTACGGAGCTCGGCACATTAGAGTAAAAAGCCATTTGCTGTTTATAGCAGGGGAAGCTGGAGTTTAATAAATAAATACATATATATATACACATATATAAATATATATAGTGTACACACACACACATATATATACATATATACACACACACACACACACACATATATATAGTATAATAGTGTGTATGTTCATCCTGAAGATGGCTGGTGAATGCCAATGTATTGTTTCCTGCCTTGCGTCCAACTATTGATAGGATAGGTTCCAGCACCACTGCAACTATGCCCTGGATAAGTGGGTTAGGAAAATGGACAGACGAATGGGTATATATTTATTTGTATAAATGCAATAGCTATGGGGCGGCACTGCTGCCTCGCATCAAGGAGACCAGGGTTCACATCCTGTATCCTTCCCTGTGTGGAGTTTGCATGTTCTCCCAGTGTCTGCATGGATTTCCTCCGGGTGCTCCAGTTCCCTCCCACAGTCCAAAGACATGCAAGTTAGCTGAACTGGTAATTCAAAATTGACCCTAGTGTGTGCTTGTGGTGTATATGTGTGTTTGCCCTGTGATTTACTGGTGCCCCATCCAGGGTTTGTTCCTGTCTTGCATCCTATACTAACCGAGATGGGCTCCAGCAGACCACTGTGACCCTGTTTGGGGTAAGTGAGTTAGAAAATGACTGACTATTATATACAGTGTTATATGTGTGTGTTCACCTTGCGATGGACCAGTGCCCTGTCCAGATATTGTTCCTAACTTTTGCCAAATAATTTCTGAGATATGCTCCAACTGCCCCACAGCCCTTCCCCAGATAATCTGGTTAGGAAAATGGATGACTGGATGGATATATATATATATATATATATATATATATATATATATATATATATA
>JANRMT010062837.1:97912091-97934334 GCA_026402145.1 Polypterus bichir lapradei
ATATATATATATATATATATATATATATATATATATATATATATATATATATATAAAGTATTCTGATATTCTGTTTGAGTGCTGTAAAACAGCTTGCAAAAGTAAATGTTTTTGATCATGCTATATAAAATATATCCATCAAGCAGTGTTATGTATAAGATATTACTGTATAATGGCATCATCATTTTTCACAAACTCATGACGCAGTATAATTAATCCACCCACCTATTCTTTGTAAATTTGTCTATTTTGGTTGGATTCACAATTTGCTTGGTCTTTTCTTTCTTTCTCTCTTTCTTTCTTTCTCTTTCATCTTACATAGTACTTTTCTATCTATCTATGATATTATTTACAGCACTACCTTGCTATTTATGTCTGTTGATGGGTCACTAGCAGTTCAGAAATGCCAGCTGAGTTTGGGCTAAGCTCACATACCAGGTTGACCAAACAGTTTGACATACTTCACATCAAAATGTTCAACCATTTATTCTAAAATCAGCTAAGTATTAGTGAATGTGGGTGTATGTATTAGTGTGCTTTGCAATAGACTAGTAGTGACCCATCCAGGATTGATTTCTGACTTGAGCACAATGCTGCCAAGATTGTCTCTGCCTACCCATGACCATAAAACTAGTTTAAACTAGGGGATGGGTAACAACAAAGAACAGAACTTTACACAAGCACATTAAGCGCCCAGTCTATATAAAGTAGAAATACTCTGATCAGGGAGAATTTATTAGTTTGGCATACAACCCCTGAGCTAATGGAAGAATGGGTTCAAATCCTACTACTGACAATGCGACTGCGACTATGAGCAAGTCACTTCACCGCCTGAGTTTCAATTGGAAAAACAAAAGAAATGTAACCACTTGTATTACAAATTGTGTACGTTGTCTTGGATAAAGAGATCAGCCAAATGAATACTAATATTAACAACAGCCTTGGCTGTAACAACAAAGATCCAGAGGTAAAAATGGGGTGAATTAGTTTGTCAGTATCATATGCAGTTTGCAGGCTATACGTAAATGGCATATCTGTCCTTATAAACAACTTATTCCAAATTTAAACTAGAATGCAGTAATAAAATAATAAACTTTGAAACAGAACGATGCAACCCCAGATTGTAATATCTATGTATTATATAGTGCCTTTCACATATCTATCTGTCTATCACATTTCTTCATGCTCTTTCATTTGTAGAGACAAACAGAGCTTAATTTTAAATTAGTAGTATAACGTAGCACTAGTAACATTTCTTGCTGCATTTATATTAGAGCGTGCTACGCTAAATGCTGTCAGCATCGCAAGCAGTGACTCTGCCTTATTTCTGTTTGTAGTACTCTTGTAATGGTCTGTCTAAAACTAGCTGTCAGTCAGAGTTGCCAGAGTCTCCCAGTGGAGATGGGCACATCCACTGGTCACCTCAAATACAGCTGACATAAAGGAGACTGATAAGGGATAAATATGTTAGTATTTCATGGAGACGTCTTTATTTTTGGTCGTTAGTATCCCATATTATTTCACTCTTTGTCACCACAGTATCATCTGCTTTTATATTTTTCTTCATACTTCGTTGTTTTTATGGTTAGCCATATGTGAATAACGTTTATCCGCTGCAAATACCATGATGTGTTTCTACTTGGCTTTCTTTTTCTGTGTTGCAAGTGTCTTTTACGATTAACTCTTAATCTGCATTTTTTTTTCAAACAGGTGTTGGGCTGTACTGACCATTTTAAAGCAGCAGGAATTTACCCAGACTGGACTTTTTACGGCAATTGCATGATGTCTAATTGCAAATTGTCCACCTTCTGATAAATCAGATTATGAAGTTATCTCTCCGTGTCAATGACGGGTAAAATGGAAACCCCTTTCTACCACGATGATGCTCCAAACCTGCAGCATTTTGGACAGATCCCAGATTATAGCAGCAGATACCCGAACCAAAAAATAATGAGCAAAAAAAGCATTGCTTCTCAAGGTTTTTCTGGACCTGGTAGTAATACTTCAGGACTGAAGCTGTTGCCGGGACAAAGTGGAAGTAACGGCACTATTAATCCAAATACTTCGAGTCTGAACAGCCCAGCAGATGGATCCTTAATGTCTTCTACAGACGTGAATCTCCTAAAGTTAGCATCTCCTGATTTGGAGCATCTTATAATTCAATCCAACCAAGGACTAGTGACCACTAGTCCTGCCCCAAATTCCTCCAGCAACCCTTTTATGTATAGGAATCAGGTTCAGGTTACCAATGAGCAAGAGGGGTTTGCAGATGGATTTGTCAAAGCGCTAGCAGATCTGCATAAACAGAACCAGCTAATTGGGCCTCCAATTTCTCCATCTTCCACAATCCAGGGACCTTTCCAGAGGAATGTCATTCCTACAAGCGAGATACCCATTTACACCAACCTGAGCAACTACAACCCAAGTCCGATCGGAGTTTCTTCATCATATTCAGGAGGGCAACTCCAATACACCACTCCTAGTCATGGCGCAGGGCATGCTGTAATTGGCCAAGGACATCATCCCCACGGGAGGGGTCTGGACGAGCCGCAGACTGTGCCAGAGGTACCACACCCACCCGGAGATCCATCAGGTTCTCCACCGTCTCTCTCGCCTATTGACCTAGAGACACAGGAAAGGATCAAAGCAGAAAGAAAGAGGCTAAGGAACCGCATTGCTGCTTCAAAGTGTCGCAAGAGAAAGCTGGAGCGGATTTCTCGCCTGGAGGAGAAGGTCAAAGTTCTCAAGACTCAGAACTCCGACCTCGCCTCAACAGCCAGCCTACTGAGAGAGCAGGTGGCACAACTGAAACAGAAAGTCATGAATCACGTCACCAACGGGTGTCAGATAGCAGTGAGCTCTGCTAGCCTGGCGAAAAGTGGGGAAGGTTCTAGCTGCTAAACAAGGGATGGTGTGCTTAGTTTGTTTCTTTTTTCTTTTTCTTTTTTTTGAGTCAGTACGACAACTTGGGAAACAAAATAATTTCTCAGTATTTGCTACAGTACAAGGAAAGCAATCTTACTGAGGGATTCCCATCCGGTACTGAGTTTTGCACAAGGATATAAAATGGGAAATGGGAAGGAGTCAGAGTCTAGGTATGAAGCATAACTTTTTACCTTTTAGCTTTTTACATTTTGGCTTTGACTGTAAGGCTTTATAAGCAGCAGACCTGCCCCTTTTAACTTTTTCCGGCTAGTCTAGCTTCAATGCCATATTGTTAAGTCTAATACTAGCAAAGATATTGGTCTTTTTGATATGACAAAGGGAAAACATACCTCAAAAAAGATTTTAAGTTGTTTGATTTTTTTCAACTCCGTGGTTATGGCACTTGACAAAAAAAAAAAGAAAGTGAGGCAATGTACAACAACTGGATCAAACCTTGATTTATGTACATAGGAGGGCCATCTTCAAAATCAAGTAGAGAATGAATGGGACTTTTTAACCAGGAGGGACAACCTTTATTTTACAAAAGGGGTATCATACTGTGTGTCACAGAAGGGATCTTTCAAAGATCTTCCTGACTTCCAAAGAGATGGCAACAGTAGTTTTTTGTTCACACTGCACACTGTGGGTTTTTACAGGCCGTTGTGTATCGCAGTCTCTTTTGATGTAAGCGAAGCCTTTAAATTTAATCAATAAAAGTTCACCCTTGAGAGCGAAAGTATATATTTTGTAGAACAACAGATGTTTAGTGTTTAACTCAACATCTGGGTAACGTTGTTTTTGTTTTTTGTTTTTTTTACAAAAGTATTTGCACCTCTACTTTTCCACTAATGTGCATACAATATTTTACATTAGTCGTTTACAATTACATGCTTTAACCGTATTAAAAGCTACGAATACTTCTCATCATTAAAGATGGTTGTGTGGCCAGAATTTAATGTTTCGTCATCAGTACAGTTAGCAGTGTGTATGTCCTAACAAATAAAATTATATTGTTTCATGTGGTTGCGGACAAGTTTCAGATGTGGATCGTATGTTTTTTGACTTTAGAAAGTTAATTGTAACTTTACATATGAAAAGTTTACCTACAGGGTAATTTTGAGCTTATTTATTTATTATTTTCTTTGTTTCTCATAACTTGGTAGTATCCAAGGTCCAGTTCGGAACTGAAACGTGTTTAGTGTATTATTGTATGTTAACACTTGAATTGGCCAGTTCTTTTTCACTAAGTTTAAACACACTCTGCGGGACTTTTAACCGCTGTCGTTCCAGGATAGTGGAAATTTTTGCATATCCACTTTTTGAATATTCTCAGAGAGTTTATTAAAATGAACGTATTTTCTTTTTTTATTTGTGGAACTGTTTTTTTCTTCAATGATAAAATAGAGAAAAAGGGCTTAGATAAAGTAGTCTTTGAACCGAATTGTGTGTGAATATCTTTTTTATAGATGCTAACGGTCACTAAGAATTTATTTATGCAAATTTAAAAATCAAAAAAAGCATCTTTATTATTTATGTTGTGAAAACTTTAAGAGGAGAGTTTTGGATACCTGAAATGGAAATTAATGCATTGCACTTGAAACATTAAATGATGTCTGATATTTATACTTTATTATTATTCTAACATAGTATTTTTAAACTGTTGATGGAAAATATGTACATTATCTAAAGAAGGCGATTGTTGGGTAACGTTTTTGTACCCTAAAGAAAGAAGGTATTTTTATTGTAGTCATTTTTTGAAGACTTTGTTTTCTTTTAAGAAAAAACACAAGAAAAGGTTTAAAAAAAATAAAAAAAATATATACTGCAAGGATTGCATTGCTAAAAATTAACCCTGCCTTGTGTGCATTGTTTCATCTTTACGATCATTTTCTCATCTTGCTGTGTTACAGTTTGCTGAACCTGTACCTGACGATATTTAAAATTGTACCAGTTGTTTTTGAGTGCACTGAATAATCACCAAATGGTTATTTTTTTATCGTGTAAATGATACGAGTTTTATCAAGTTTCCGTATCCAAGGTGTATGTGTATCTGTATTGTATGAGAAAAGGTAGAAATTCAGGTCTGCCTGAAAATTAATCTGTTTCGACAAGAATATATTTATTTTTTTTAACTTGAAAAAGGCTTTTGATGTTGACTAACAATTATATTTTTGTAAAAAATCAAAGCTAAAAGCTCTATTTTGACCAAGTATGGTGAGAAATAGGAAAAGGTACTACTTTAACTGTTTCTCTTTTCCAAATCTTTGACTTTTACCGCAGGAGTTCGTTGACAAGGGTCAATGTGTAAAACAAATCGAACACTTGCTTCTTCGAATCCTATATTTTTTTCTGGCAGTGTAACTGAAATATATGGACTATAACAGGTCTTAGAAAAGAGTATAAACTTGGTGCTTTTCTTATAACCAAGAAACATACTCTGCCAGCACGTTATTTATGGTGCTTTGCCATCCCTATAATAAAAGTATAAAGTATCATCTACTTTGAAATCAAGGAAGAATACGCTTAAAGTTTTCCATGTGTTGAAAAGCAAGCACTTTCTAGAAAAATCTGCTTTGAAAACAAAACTGTGGTTGACTTTGTTTCCACGAATCTTTCTATTCGAGAGAAGACAAAAAAGCACATTTTCGTCTTGTGCCACTTAAGACTTTCCCATCCTCATACCAGTCTCTTGAACTGTCTCAATCTCTGTGAGCTTGGGCCCACCAGGCCATCCTGTCCCCTTCCTCAGTGATACTGACTTGACTGTAAAAATGTTCCAAGGTAGGCATCTCAAAGAATAGACACTTCTGCCATTTAACATTACCCTTGTAACTTTAAAGGACGTTTTAAGTGAAAGACAGAGACTGTGACACAGGAGGAGGGAAGTTCAAAATGGAAGACTCCTGTATTGTGGCAAGAGTTCATGTTGCACCAACATGGCATAGCGCCATAAATTGATTTCATGGTGTACCATTATTATAGTTGAAACAAACTTGTCATTAAAATCCTCATTCATAATACTTGGAAACAATTGGCCTTTTACTTCAGCTGACTCCAAATTTTAGCCATAATAGATAACCTACGAGCGTTGAATGAAAAGTTCTGTAATGCCTCAATGTCTATTACTTGTGAGTGGATTGGAACATTTAAATAAATGAAACACAGAATATGCTCTTTATGTATGTTGTGAGGAGGAAAGAAGCAGTACAGGATGAAGTGTCGGCGTCCTCATCAATATTCTGGTTTATTAGGGACAACGGTAATTTGAAAAAAAAGTAGAAGACCTAACGAATGGAATGCAAAACTTTTATTGATCGTTATTGATATTCTTAAGCAATGTCATGTTAGATGACTTTTCCAGTGATTTTCAGCCATAGCCTTCATTTACATAATCTTAGCGAGTCAGTCGGTGGTGTGCTTCCGTGAATGCCAGGCACATAGTCTGACATGCATAGTGATTCACGCCAACTAGTCTTATGACTCGTAACTCTTTTGATTTTGTCTTTCATCATAGCGATGCTCTGTGCATGCATGAAACCTGGCAATCAATAAGTGCTCATCCGGAATTACAATTCATATCGTGCATCCACGTAAAATAAGGAATGTGGGTGTTTTGGGCCTCACAAAACAGCAGAGAAAAAAGCATGTCTTTCTGAAGTCTCGTGTTTTACATACCAGAGTGAAATGCAGAGATTGCATCCCAATTTGACGTTAACTGTTAACCCTTCATACAGCAGCTGCTCCATCAGGTAGCACGTTATTGGTTGTCACAAAAAGGAATGACCAAGACTGCACTGGAAAGTCACTAAATTTGACGTATACACCAATATCCAGTTGTGTACATTGGCATGGTGCGGCAACAAGATCTCCAACCGTAAGCAAGTCAGATGTACTCAACGACGAGAAGTTGCAAAATGTAACATCAGCTTTTTGAAGTGCTTCTTTGAGCAGTCTGACTCTGATGGTTGAGGTCCTTGGAATGACTCCTACCTTCCAGTGGTGTTAATTTATTTATAGCAGGATGGCTAGAAGGAGCAGGAGTTGAGTGGCAAAGCAGAAGGAAGTCATTTGTCTCCGAAAGGGCTGTTCCTTCACTCTAGGGCTGGAAGAGGAAGGAAGGTTAATAGTCGTGTCTTGCCCACATTTGCCCCCAGCTTATGTAATGAGCTGAGCCTTACACAAACTTGAATACGACACATGTGTGACAGTAAATGTATTATTTTTTCTACATAGTCACCTGATAACTGTATGCATTTTTGCCAACGATTAACACGTTTTGTGTAACCGTCACGTTAGAAGTCCACACTCTTTCCACAAATATGCCCTGACAGCATTCTAATGTCTTCACTAGATGAGTAATAATGTCCACAATTTTGGAAAACAGCTTGCATATGTTGGTAAATTTCGATTGGAGCGACAACTTCTGCCATCAGGAACTCGATCAGTGCATGTTGTTTACATCGCACTGACAAGGGTCCAGTACTGAGTTCCATTTTATAGAGAGTGGCAAACAACCATACACTGTCAGGACCTGCTGCCAACTGAGGTGATAGAGGAGAGAACCCAACCAACAATTTTATGAACACTTTCTCAATGTCCTCATGGAATGTGTAGAAATGTCGAAAACAGTTACCATCATAAACAGCCAGCATACATTGGTAAACGGTGCCGTCAGGAACTCAGTCACAGCATTTTGAGTAAATCACATTGATGAGGGTCTAGCACAGTGCTCCATTTCTTAGAGAGCAGCAAAACAACCATTCACAGTCAGGACCTGCCGCCAACTGAGGTGATAGAGAAGAATCAACAAAATGTGTCGGTACTTATGGCATAACAGTGCTGCCAACTGTTGATGAGATATGAAATTGGAGGCATTACTTTTCATCCAACCCTTGTATATTTCTGACTGGGAGAAGGAATCTAAAAAGCCCTGGTTTGCGTGTTAGCTTAACTGACAATTCTATGCTGGCTCTACGTCAATGTGAGCATGTTATGGAACTAGCACCCCATACAAGATTGTCTCCTACTTTGTTCGCATTGCAGGTAGAAATAAGCTCTCTAAAATGGGCAAACTGGATACAGATAATATAACCAGTGCCCCACATCTCCAGAGTCCTGCTTTTAAAAATCTTCATGTCTGTGGGAGTGTGGGTTTATGATGGACCCTGCTCTGGTTTGGCTCCCCACCCAGAGCTGGGCCTTCAATAGACTCTGGTCTCATATGACCCTGAGCTGGATTAAGAACATGTACTTGAAGGCCCAATTTATTTCCTTTTGGATGTTCAGTATTTTCCTCCCTGTTAACACAACAGGATTAAAATTTCAATGAGCTTATTTATTTATTTATTTATTTCGGCTTTTCTCCTCGAGGCTCAATGTAAGATTTCTCAACAGCAGGGGTGTGGCGCTGGCTTATCCTTCTTCATGAAATGCAGCTCCCCAAGAAACTGTAAATCAGAAGAGGCACACAGGCGAGTCTCTTCACCATACTGCACTTTTAAATCAGTCTCATTTTTAATTTTTTTTTTTTTTTTAACACTTGCCTGACCATACAGAAAGAAAGGAGTCAGCTATCCTTTCCCTTTGCTTTCTACTTCAGCAACATCTACCTAAAGATAAATACTGAACATTTTGTGCAAACACCTGATAACGTCTGCACTGGAGCCTCCCTTGGCATGCCACATTCCATCGGGCTGAGGCGTGTCAGTGGAAGGTGAGCCCTTTTTTAAACGTTTCACAAGTTCCAAACAGGCTCTGAGTTTACTTTACAAATGGTGCACCACTGATTTCTTGTGCTAAGCTGGTCAAGTATTAACTTAAGAAAGAAAAAAAAAACAGATAGAGCTTAGTTGGTATTCAGGGTTGGGGGTCACAGAAATTCCAGTGTTTGTGGACTTAAACGTGCTGTATGCGTGATAATGGGGACACTGGTACAAATTTACCAGGTTCAGACAGATTTAACAAAATTGTGCAACAGTCCTCCAGATTTCTGGTCACTGCTTTGCTTTGTATTACTGGACTTTATGTCTCTTTGCTGTCAGTTTATTTATTGACCCAACCACTGAACGAATGGACAAATGGGAAATTGAAGGGTTTAAATTTAATGGGAATTTAAGACTAAAAGGCGTCTTGCCTTTTTTTTTTTTTTTTTTTTTTAAGTGATATTGTTTTCAAAGCATTGAAAAAAAAAACTGTTATCTGCTTTGTTCAAAGATATGATTACAAATAAATAAATTGGTTTAACTATCAATGCCCAGGGACCATTTCTTGAGTGGACCAGGCACAGAGAACAGTAACTTGGGAACGGAACTTGGGATTGTCTTGCAAAAAAAAAAAAATAATAATAATTTACTACACTCACCTCTTCAAAAGGGAGTTTGGTATTTTGGTAACTGGACATGGAATATGGTGGTGCCTCACAGTTATGGTGGGTTGAATTTCTAGAGTGGAGTTTTATATGTTCTCCCAACACAAGAGCGGGCTACCTCCACATTCCAAATATGAGTTGTTAACATGATTGTGAACTCTAAAGTTCAATTAGCACATTAACTCCGTGAGGGCTGAATATTTTTTGCAGGCAACTCGCTTTTCTGAAAAGCACACAAAGCTAAGGTTTCACATGTAAATCAACGTAAAACGTCTGTTGCCGTGGCTGCAGTCGGCGCCTGTTCAGGGTCTCTGGTGGCTGTGCAGTGGCAGCTCGATGGCTGGTAGGAATGCGTGGCGGGCCAGCTGCCTGGTCTGTCTTCTTTTGGCAGTGTGACACAATCTGGTTTGTACCTCTTGTTATCGGAAGTGGCGCTCCTCCCATGCAAACTTCCCGTAGGCACATCAGCTACACAAGTATGTTCAGCATCTCGAACCGATCAGCTGAAGCCGGTACCTCTCTTTCGTTTTCAATCTCCACCTTCAGATCACTTGCATCAAAATTGGGGTCCGACAAGTCAGAGTCTGATTCGGCGATAATACGGAAAATGTCGTCCACGGAATATTTTGCTTTGCACATTCGCTTTGGTCTCTTGCCAGACATCGATGCCATTTTAGAGGTCGTTTGCTCTTCGCTACTCACACATATGCAGGCTTCTAACAAAGAGAGTCGAACTAAAACGTAACAGTGAGTTTTACGACTGATTACCATCCTCTACCCCTGAATTTCAACAAAAGTCAACATTTACCCTGAAAGAGTTCAAGGCTAAATACCAGTTAACTCATAGTAGGTGATCTATAGATGGACACCATTGTGATGCCTTGGACCATGGGCTGTAGAGTCGCTCACTCGCTGCACAGGGAATGCACAGGGAGAGACTGAACACGTGCGGAAATCATCGGCGCGCACAAAAGGGAAACTGGCTTGTTCGTATATCGAGTGTGTGGTCGTGAACAGATGCAAAAGTTTGGCGAAATTTTTGGTCATAACCCGATTTGTACGTGTTCAGAGACGTTCGTGAACCGAGGTTCCACTGTATTTGTAAACAGACTAATTAATAAACAGCAGTTGTTGTCTGCGGTGGGCTGGTGCCCTGCCTGGGGTTTGTTTCCTGCGTTGCGTCCTGTGCTGGCTGGGATTGGCTCCATCAAACCCCGTGACCCTGTAATTAGGATATAGCAGGTTGGATAATGGATGGATGGATAGTTGTTATGTTGATTGAAAGCACACAACATACACGATACGATATGTGAATCATCAGTTTCCTTTTTAGTATCCTAACCTGTTAAAGTCCAGGTTTAATGGCTGTAGCAATGTTCTTGTGGCATACAAACACAGGGTAACATTAAGGATAAGACTAAACTTACAAAATTTAAACAGAAGATATATTTTTATTAAAAGTTTAGAAGAAAAAATGTTTAATCAAATCAGTAAATGTGAAATTGGAACTTTGAACACATTATATTACAATTAGAGTTTTTACCGACTTCGACTCCAGTAACCCAATAATTGATTCTTGCTCTGACTCTTAACTCCTTAGCCCTGCCTGGACTCGAACCCATCATGATCTTGTATCCGGGGTATCGGTAGTTATGACCAAGGATGGACCAGGGCAAAGGAGCAAAAAAGCAAAACTGTTAGTTCAAAGAAATAGCAGAGTTTATTATCACCATAGAGACAAAATACATATAAAGGTGCAAAAAGTATGCAAGTAAATATGCCTCTCTATTATAATAAAAAAATCTTGGGATGAGACATGACTTTTTGAGAGGTCCCGCGAGATGGAGACATTTGCCATGAGATTCTTTCAAGTCACACCCTACTTACAACCATTTTCAAACAAGGCCACGGTCATCTAACCTCTCAGTAACCTCTCAGTATTGTATTTTGCTTCAGTGTTTGGACTTACATCATGACAACGCAACGTATAACTGCCCATGAGTGAATTTAGTTTCTTGGCACAGTGGTAGTGCTGCTGCTTTGCGGTAAGGAGACTGTGGAAGATAGTGGGTTTGCTTCCCAGTTCTTCCCTGTGTGGATAGCGCTTTGAGTACTGAGAAAAGCGCTATATAAATGTAATGAATTATTATTATTATTATCGTATTATAAATTACCCGACTTTGCCATTAGATTCTTTCAAGTCGCCCTACTTACAACCATTTTCAGACAAGACCACGGTCATCTAACCTCTCAGCTGTGTGAATGCTTTTGGCAGACACACTTCCTGCACTCTCAGCTCTTATAAATTTTAACAGGACAATAATTTTATACGTTCTAGACACGCCAATGACTAAGTGAAGAAGAAAGAGCAGGGACAAACATTCGAAAAAGTCAGGTCATTTATTAGAGATAAAGAAATGATAGTCACTCACGGGCAGTTATACATTGCGTTGTAACAATGTAAGTCCAAACATGGAATCAAAATTCAATGCAATGATAAAGAAAAGTTAATTCCAAATATTGTTTTTACTGAAGTTTTAAAGTAAAAGTGAAAATAATGAATATGTAACAATTCCCATGAAAATAACAATCTCTTTAAATTGTATATCCGGTTAACCAAACCCGGGGCTGGGCGAGCAAAGCGAGTAGGGGGCAGAGCCCCCTAGTCCTTCAATAAATCAATCCTCCATAAAAATGTACAATAAGATAAAATGAGTGTCTCAGGGTGTTCAAATACAAAATCCATTAAACATGTTGAAATCCAAAGTGAAGAGGTAAAATAAATTTTGTGCCTTCCTACTTTTTTTCACTGTCCTCGAAAGAACAACAGCAGCTTGTCACATCCCAACAACCGATCACCACCGATCCAAACTGCCACTGCTTCTGGTATCTGCAGTTATAATAATAATAATAATTCTTTACATTTTATATAGTGCCTTTCTCACTACTCAAAGTACTTTTCATAGAAACTGGGGAGCCACTTCAAACACCACTAACGTATCATTTACCTGGATGATGCAACGGCAGCCATTTTTGCACCAGCAAATTCAGAACACATTAGCCATTTGGTGTTAAAGTGGTGAGAGAGAGATAGCCAATTAGAGACAGGGGATGATTAGAGGGCCATAATGACAAGGACATGGAGCGCATTTGAGCCAGGACATCAGGATACACCCTACTCTTTATGAAGAATGCCCAGGGATCTTTTAGGACCACAAAAAGTCAGGGCCTTAATTTTACATCTCATCTGAAGGATGGCACCATTTTTATAGCATAATGTCCCCATCACTGCAGAGGGGAATTGGAGCCACATTCAGACCACAGGGTAAGTGTCCCCTGCCAGCCTCGCCAACACTTCTTCAAGCAGCAACCCAAGCCTTTCCTAGATGGTCTCCCATCCATGTACTGGCCGGGTCCAAACATGCTTAGCTTCAGGTGGATGACCTCTTCTGAAGTGCATGTGGCATGGCTTCTGGCTGTTCACGGAGCTGCTGCCTGTGCCAGTCACTACAGATCCCAAAGTGCCTTGCCCTTGCCCTGAATGCTGCTGCATTGGTTCCTCCCTCCTTCTGCTAGTTCCCGTGGCCTCTCTTCCACTCTCAAGTTCAACTTTCAAGCTGTTCAAGAGTGCATCCACGTTACGGTGCTTTCACCCAGTCAAACAAATTCAATGTTGAAATCACCAGACATGAGAACCTGGTTTTTCAGAACCTGAGAGTCCTTGATGTGCCATTTTGCAAACTTCAAGCCATCTGACCACTCTGCCATAAAGCTCTGGAAGTTTCTCATATCTCCACACAGGTTCTCCAGAGTGAACATCAGGCTTTTGGTCACCACTTTTACCAAGGCCCTTCTCCTAAGATTGTTCAGTTTGTCAAGGTTGCCAACCCTAGAAAGAGTCGTTGTTGTTCCTGACTTCTTCCAGGCCTACACTCCAACGCAGGGCTGCAGCTAAAATGTGGGCTTCATCACTCCAAGCAGCCTAGCCCAAAATATCCTGCACAGGCCCAATTATGGGGCTTTAAAGGAATAAAGCACCTAAGAATGGTATCTATATCTATACTAATAAAAGGCAAAGCCCTCACTCACTCACTCACTCACTCACTCACTCACTCACTACTAATTCTCCAACTTCCCGTGTAGGTAGAACACTGAAATTTGGCAGGCTCATTCCTTACAGCTTACTTACAAAAGTTAAGCAGGTTTCATTTTGAAATTCTACGCGTAACGTCATAACTGGAACCTACTTACGTACATATATACGGCCATAGCCTGCAGCTCGGTCGGCGTGTGAGGCGGAGTTGCGTCCCTCATCGTCACGCCTCCCACGTAATTGAGTGCCTGCCCATATAAGGCCATCCGTCAGCAGCAATCCAATAGACACGCTGCCGCTAAATATTCGCGGGTGAAGGACTGTGCTTATGCAAACGAAGATGAGTTGGTCAGGGATAGACTAGTGAAAGTGCAAGAGAAACTTTTAAGTGCCGGGTCTTTGCTAACATTAAATAAAGCCGTGGACATCGCAAGATAGCACAAGATAGCACAAGCACAGCTGAGAACCTTCGATGCATGTACTCCGAGCGGCTCACGTGAACTGACTGTGAATGCAGTACGAAGAGAACAAGCAAGAGCTCCAAAGAGCGCTGAACAAAAAACGCATTACACAATTGAGAAGGCAGCAAAAGAATATGAAGCGAGTGATGCATACAAGCATATTCATAAGTGCAGGTACTGCGGAAACAAAGCACGGTGTAAACCTTAAGTTTAAATTAAGTTCATAGACACGCTGCCACTGGCGTTTGTCATGCCTACAACGAATACGATATTCGCAAGATACAAGTTTAATGAGAAGACGCAGGGTATAAACGAGACTTTTGATCACTTTGTAACTGAGTTAAAATTGCTGGTGAAGGACTGTGCTTACGCAACCGAAGATGAGATGGTCAGGGATAGAACAGTGTTTGGCACAAACTCAGCAAAAGTGCAAATATTCGCAGGCAAATCCACAACTTAATACCGGGAATGCCTGTTGAACATCTTAGATTTACGAGTACCGATTTGGGTAGTGAACACTTCGATGAATGAAAACTGTTATCTTTACAACGGTTGAAAATGAAGATGAGATGGTCAGGGATAGACTAGACAAACATGAAATGTAACTTGAACACAACACATCCTCCAAATACGAACCTGATTAAAACAAATAATGATAATCAAATCCTTGATGACAGCAACACTCATAACAGTCATAAAACAATTACATTGACAATCATGTTACGTTATTTTTAAAATGTTTCCTTTCCTTTTTCATAACTTCTTTAACACACTACTTCTCCGCTGTGAAGCACGGGTATTTTGCTAGTATATATATAAAATATAAATACCACTGAGTCACTCATCACGAAATCTCCCAAACCATGAGGACTTGGGACTTGAATTTTGGAATGTAGGTTACCCTTGGCCCATAGGTGCTCGCTAAGAAACGGTTGTAAAAATTTCGTGGTCCAAGCGCAAAATTTCTTATTGTTTTTTAGACCCATTTGTATGTCTGTCTTCTTTTCACGAGAGAACTACTTAACAGATTTAGATCGGAGAGACTCATCGGGCCGCGGGGCTCTCCTCACTCACGCGTCTGCCTCGGGCGTAACCTTAACTCAGCTTAATTAGCGAACGAGAGAACTACTTAACAAATTTAGATCTTTTTTTTTCTATAATTTGCTTGAACATTCTGGTAAAATTTTGCGACTTCTCTCATTACGCTAAGAATCATAGTTCGTGTGCAGGAACAATATATTCGCGCTAATCCGAGACAGAGGCTGCGGGCCGTGGGGATTGAGAAGAGTGACATCAGGAGTAGAGAGCTGGGTAGGTCCCTCCTCACTGTCCTGTTTCACTAATACACAGGGGAACCCGCGGGGGACGGCTAGTTTTATGATATGTTACTTTCCCCATGTGGCTTGCAGTGATGGCCAAGAATATTTTAATACAGAATTTTTATTTTAATAGAGATAACAAAATTTAGAAAGGGAACGTATGGTCATCAATGCTGGAAAACAGCAAACAATATCAAAAATGTCCATGAAAAAAATCTCACATTATTTGTGTTGTATACTCCACATGCCAAGTAATCCAGTCATGTGCTCAGAATGTACAAAACACATGCATTTTGACAAAAAAATGGTTAAGAGTATTAGGACTAGAAAATAAAGTAGTAAGAGTTTAAGTGTCTTATTCATGAATAAGAGAAGAAGAGAGTGTAAGATCAACAGGTGTATTGGAGCAGCTTCTGCAATCATGCAGACATTTCACCGGTCAGTCACGGTAAAGAGAGAGTTGTGCTGAAAGGCATAGCTCTCGATTTACCGGTTGATGTGCTGTCACAAGCATTGGGCAGTGACCGAAAGAACTAAATCGAGGATACTTGTGGCAGAAATGAGCTTACTTCATAGGGTGTCTGGGCACTGCCTTAGAGATTGGGTGAGGAGCGCAGACATTCAGGAGGAGTTCAAAGTAGAGCCGTTGCTCCTCCGAATCAAAAGGAGACAAATGAGGTGGTCTGGGCATCTAAAAAGGACACCTCCCTATGGAGATGTTTCAGGCATGTACAATTGGGAGGAGACCTTGGGGCAGACCCAGGACATGTGAGAGAGATTTTTATCTCTCAGATAGCCTGGGAATGTCTCAGTATCCCATCGGAGGAGTTGGTGGAGGTGGCGGCGAAAAGGGACATCTGGACATCTTTGCTGCCCGCACAATGCTGGCCAAGTTAGAAGCAGAGAATGGATGGATACATTTTTTGGCACCAGAGATGAGGGCGCAATGAGAAAATATCAAGCTTCACACAGCAAATCAGAGATGGAAAACAAACAATTCCAAGCCAGCAGGCCAAACTGACTGCCGTCCTCCTGTTTTTCAGGTTCAGCATCACTGAGATGGCAAAACTAGCAGTTACCATTAATTGTGATGTTCATCTGCATTTCCTCTGTCAAGTTCTGTTAAATTCTGCTGACTAAAGATGTAACACCACAGCATTAAGCTCTTATTACGAAACCAATTTCCAGGATGACAAAGGTGAAAAATAAGGCCACAGCTTGACACTGAGCATGGCCTACCATAGTTAAGGTTTTTTTTTTATTAATACAATGTGCCGTGTCCTGAGGTTTTATTCAAACAGATATCCTTGTATCCTGAAAAGGGAGATGGATTAATAGTAGTAATAATCCAGACAGGAGCATGTTAGCATTTTCTGTGGCTCATACGCCATGGAGGCAGCAAGGCAGCAGCAGCAGTAGCAGAAGTAGTACAAGTTCAAAGAGAAGTAGTAATAGTATTGTCACGTGAACAGATTACAGGGAAATTCTTAACGTGCATGTCTGAAGAACACACAACACACCACAACTGATACATGCTGTAAGAATTAAAATCCATAACTCCATTTTACAAATCAGGCTACCAGGGGTTCTTCTTCCTCCTACTAAAGACGGGGTGCTCTGAGCACATAAACTGAGTCTACAATCACGTGAAAAAAGTGAGTACAGCCCATGGAAATTGTTGACTTTCTGAACATATTTGAACAGACGAACATCAGATCTTCATGCAAACAGATCAAGGTGATAAATGTGAATAACTGACACATCAGATTGGCATGGTGTACTCATTCTCATCATCGAAATGAACAAAAGTACAGATCTGTCACGTGAAAAAAGTTCACCCCTCCATTTGTCACAACTTCAAATCTGTCACATTAAGAATCGGGTGTTAAAGATAGAACACCAATAATTAGAACTTCCTTAGGGGGTCTGCAGGTGGACCTGACTACAAATATCGAGGGTCTGGTGTTCTCTTTGCTAATGACATGCGTGGTGTCATCATTCCAAGATCCAAAGAGCCCTCTTACGCCCTCAGAAAGAAGGTCGTGGATGCCTAGGAGTCTGTCAAGTGATTTTAAAAAAGATCTCCAAATGATATGAAATCAATCGTTTCACTGAAAGGAAAATCATCTACAAGTCCCATAGATTTCAAATGACTGCTAATATGGCCAGGACTGAGTTGATCGTCTCAGTTGATCGAGCTGCCTTGTGGGACATCCTGAGGGTTCGCGGGAATCCCCTCGAGGTTGCTGGATATCATGGCCAGCCTGTACACTGGTGCTGTGAGTGCTGTGCAGAGTAGAAGCAGAACCTCTGCGTTTTTCCCATTTGGTTCTGGGGTTCATCGGGGTGTGTTCTGCTCCTACTCTGTTCAGTGCTTGTATGGACTGGGTGTTGGGCAAAGTCGTGGGGTCCAGCGGATGTGGGGCATCTGTTGGTGAAGAAAGACTTACGGATCTTAACTTTGCTGACGATGCTGTGATCTTCACGGTGTCAATGGAGGCTCTGATGGGGGAGCGTGAGAGACTGAGCAAGGGGTCTGAGTATCTGGGCTTGTTAGTGTCCTGATAAAAACTAAACAGCCAGGCCTTTAATGACCTCTTGGGCAGGGCCATCAGCAGTGTGTCTGTCTGCGGACAGAATGTCGACCTCATCGAGAGGTTTACTTACCTCCGCAGTGACATTCATATCTCTGGTGACTCTTCCTATGAAGTTAGTAGACATATTGGGCAAGCATGGGGGGTCATAAGGTCAGTGGAAAGGGGTGTGCGGCACTCCCGATATCTATGCAGAAGAATGAAGGTCCAAGTCTTTAGAGTCCTGGGACCTCACGTATAAACGGTACGTACACACAGAAATGTTGCATACAAACGTTTCCACTTTCAAATCGTGATGTATAAAACCTAAACTTGGCGTAAAGACACACACATTTCCACGGTAGCTCTTACCCTGTCGTAGGCAAGTTCTCTGCTCGGTTTTGCAGACTGGCGGCACCCAGAGTCAAAGCAGTGCTACTGTTCCTGTGTGGTTTATCTTTCTTTTTCAGATCCACATCCCTGACGCGGCTTTATAAATACACTGAAATTAACCACATATTGTTTATTAGTTTAATGCATCTGATTGTAATTAATCACTAACAATATAACGGTCCACAGAATGGTCAAACTATTCCAAATACCATAACTGCTTTAGCGTTGTTACTCTCACTGCACCTTCTTCTCCTTTCAGCTGCTCCAGTTAGGGGTTGCCACAGCGGATCATCTTTTTCCATATTACTCTCACTGCACCACTCGGAGCAGCTGATCGGAAAGAGAATTATCGGTATACAGCATCAAGCACACGCTGCCTCAGCCATGCTTCCTATTTGAACTGCTTCTCACACGGTAAACGCTTCAAAACCTTTCCTGTACGGACCTCGCGGTTCAGAAACAGTTTCATCCCAAGAACTCTAAACGCACTCAATCAGTCCATCAACTGCTCCTTGTAGAACTGTTTGTACCTATTAGTACAATCACCTGACTGTAAACTTGCGATACAGTTATAATATTGCACAACCTGACCCACTTTATAAAGCGGTATTTACATATGGTGGCGATATGTTTATTATATTATACAGATAAAACTTTAACTTTATTTAAATAATCTATATTGTTAATAATTAAAGGACACGGTGTCGCTACGCTAGCAGGGATCTGTTGCTCCACTCACGACTGTTCCTGCCTCCCTCTGTATGCTTCACTGGGACTGGCGTGAAGGATAGAATAATTAAACATGTACTACGAAGATATTTCAATGTTCCTTAAAGGTTTTGAAGAATCGGAGTTCTAAGCTTACAGATGGCTTAACGTCTATTACAGAGCTGATTGTGTGGCGATCGGTTACTTGGAGAAAGAAAAGGAAGGACAGGAATTGGAGGTTAGTACGTTTGAAAGAGACAGTACTGCTGCAATAAATGATTTCATCGAAGGTCGCATACAATCACTGCGCCACCGTGTTCCCATGTTTAATAACATGCTTTAACTCCTATCATCATGAAAATGATATCACGTATACATCTCAGTATTTTAATTATTCAGAGAGCTGTAATATCACGAATGTAATGGATTCTGTGTCCTGTCGGAAGAAGAGAAAGCCCGTTTAAGAAGCACGTAGTGATTCACACACACAGAGCACATAGAAGATCACATACAAAACAAAGCATTTTACGTGCTACTTTAATTACGATGGGATTTGAGAAACTAGTAAATTAAATGATTTTAAGATGAAGTTTATGATGTTCTACTTTAATGACAAAATAAACTACGCGATTAAAGTGGAAATTTCGAGACTGAAGTTGACATTTTGTGCTTTTTCCCCACTGTGTGCCTTTTTCTTCTCTGTACCCTAATAAGCTTTCATATGACACTCAGACAGTGGGCTACGACTCGCCTTTTCACGGCGACTTTGATATGTGACTTCTTTTTTATTTCAGGAACTGTGCGATTTTGTGAACTTGAGCTTTTGAGTTTCTCCAACACAATATGTCACTCGATCAGCTTGCTTTTCTTGTTTATACCACTGTTTAAACCAACAAATAGTACGTTTTTCCTTGCATCCACTTGGTATTCGCTGAAATTGTTCTATTTTTTCCTTGCGGTTTTGCGATTGTCTTTTCACAGAACGATGAGCTTAAGGGCTATTTATATTGATTTACATATTCAGAGAGGCTAATTCTGGGAGGAGCTGGGGCGGGACAGCAGGCGCATGCACGTGCGTTACTTTTCATGCTGATCGGGATTTATGTAGCGGAAGAACGTGGAAGTTTCCGTACGCACAGATTCCTGCATCTGGATTTTTCTGTGCGTAGACACATTCCCGCTTTTGTGCTTACGCCATGTTATAGTGTGAGTTCTACGCACGGCGTTATACATGAGGCCCCTTGTGCTTCCTATTTGCGAGACATGGACGCTATCCAGTGACCTGAGATGAAGACTGGACTCCTTTGGTACTGTATCTCTCCAGAAAATCCTTGGGTACCGTTAGTTTGACTTTGTGTCGAATGAGTGATTGCTCATGGAGTCCCAAATGAGGCACATTACCTACACTGTGAGGGAGCGTCAGTTACGGCACTACGGCCATGTGGCGCGTTTCCCCGAGGGTGATCCACCTCGTAAGATCCTCAATGTTGGGGACCCGACTGGCTGGACCAGGCCAAGGGGTCGCCCACGTAACACCTGGCTGCGGCAGATAAAGGGTGGGAGTTGACCGCGTGTCTGCCTGGGGGGTTGCCAACTGGGATCCTGAGTTGTTTTGTCGTGTAGTGGGTGCAGCAACGCACTGTACCAGTCCATGTTCCCCAACTTGACTTGACTTGATGGCCATGTCCCAGCAAATTCAATCCAACAGCTGACCTTCTGATACTAAAAGAAGTCTCTAAGAACAACAATATTTCTTCATGGGATCTGCAGCTAAGTCTTTTGAAAGTTGGTGTCAAAGTGCAGGCAGCTACAATCAGAAAGTGCCTTTGCTGTCCAAAAAAAAGAACATCAGAGCAAGACGATAGTTTGCCATTAAGCAAAGACCAGGCCTTCTGGAACAATGTGCCCTGGACTGATGAATCAAAATAGAGTTGTTTGGCAACGACAACAGTAGGCCTATTTGGTTCAAACTAAAGACAACATTTCTGGAAATGAACCACATAGTAACTGTGAAGCATGGTGATGGAAATGTTTTGGTTTGGGGTTTCTTCTCTGCCTTAGAGCCTGGACAGCTTGCAGTCACCGAGTCAACTATGAGTGCTGCATCATATGAAATTGTGCTTCAGGAGTATGTGAGACCATCTGTCTAAAAGTTGACGTTGAACCAGAAATGGACCTTTCAACATAATAATGATCTGAAGCACACTAGTATATCTACCAAGGAATGGCTCCAAAAGAAGCCACTGAAATGTTGTGGGATGATTTGAAAAAGGCAAGACTTCCAAAAAAAAAAAAAGAACTCACAAACATCTTGCCACTGAAGGAATTTTGCATGGTGAAATGGTCTAACATTTCACTGAGTCAATATCAGAGACTGGTGGGCAGTCAGGCAAAACACCTACAAGAAATTATTTCTGCTAAAGGGGCAATGCCAGCTTCTGAGCTCAAGGGTGAACTTTCCTTTCCCTAGCAGACCATTACATCTATTGCTATTTCTGGAAAATAATTGATTGAAAAGGCACATTTTCCTTGTGTTTTTATTCAATTAGTTCACCTTTATCTGTAGGCACAGTTTGCATGAAGATCTCCTGTTTACCTCTTCATATCTGTTGAAGTAGTCAGCAGTTTCATTGAGGTGTACTTGCTTTTTCACATGACTGTAGATTAGAAAAGTGGACAGATGGATGGATGTGGAAATGTCTACTGGCCACAAACCAGTCAAATTGGTGGACAATGAGGTAGCATTATTCCGGCTCAGGAGGAAACCGTGGTTTGTTATTACACAGAGTCGTCTGAAAAAAATCTTTTAACTGTGACTCGGCCTCTTTGAGTTAAGTCTGCTTGTTTTGCTTCACTCCTCCTCCTCCGTCTTAAATTTCTTCCCCGCTTCTCAGTCCGTCTCTCAAGCCGTTAAAAGGCCAAGTAGGTTATACTGAGGAAGTGCCTCCTGGAAAAAATGACAGTGAATGTTTCACAAGGATTGGGAAATTCTGCTTCACTGTTACAACTCTGGAAAGAGGGCCTAGTGGCGCAGTTTGCTGTGGTTTGCCTTCTTTGGAAGTACATGGCCTTGCTAAACTGTTGTTTTACTAAAACTAGAAGCATATTGCCCATTTTGGGAAACCATGAAGTTTTGACAGGCTGCACATTTCACACATATTTAAAGGACCAAAGAATTACTGTAATGAGGTGTTCTATGTTTATAATAAAGGTAACATTCTCAAACAGACTTAAGATGGTTTAGGGTGGCAGGGAGCCGGATCCTGTGCTGGTAATATTGGGCACAAAAAAGGAAACAATTCTGGACAGAGCACTCATTCATAGCTGGGACATATCTATAGTGAAAGACACCATATAATAGATAGATAGATAGATAGATAGATAGATAGATAGATAGATAGATA
>JANRMT010062837.1:97935742-97945905 GCA_026402145.1 Polypterus bichir lapradei
TAGATAGATAGATAGATAGATAGATAGATAGATAGATAGATAGATAGGAAAGGTGCTATATAATAGATAGATAGATAAGGTGCTATATAATAGATAGATAGATAGATAGATAGATAGATAGATAGATAGATAGATAAGGTGCTATATAATAGATAGATAGATAGATAGATAGATAGATAGATAGATAGATAGATAGATAGATAGATAGATAATGTGTTATTTAATAGATATAGATTGGTTTGCCTTCTTTGGAAGTACATGGCCTTGCTAAACTGTTGTTTTGCTAAAACTAGAAGCATATTGCCCATTTTGGGAAACCATGAAGTTTTGACAGGCTGCACATTTCACACATATTTAAAGGACCAAAGAATTACTGTAATGAGGTGTTCTATGTTTATAATAAAGGTAACATTCTCAAACAGACTTAATACGGTTTAGGGTGGCAGGGAACCGGAGCCTGTGCTGGTAATACCGGGCACAAGGAAGAAACAATTCTGGACAGAGCGCTTATTCATAGCTGGGGCATATCTATCCATCTGTCTATAGTGAAAGACACTATTTAATAGATAGACAGATGCAGTGCAGTGACATACACAAATATGAAACTATATAACACACAGGTAAATCATATGGCATTATATTGTAGATAGACAGGCTGAACAATACATGCTGCATCAATTGACCATGATCCTATAAAATATTTAAACATTTAATTAATATGTGTGAATATGTAATATCACAGACAGACACATCTATTATATGAAAATGCGTTTTTTTTTTTTTTGTTGTATTTTGTGTCATTGTGGCACCTAATATGTAACCAGTAATCCTCTCCAAAAAACATTAAATTAAAAATTTGTAAGAAAGCAAGAAAGAAAGACATCCTTCCTGAAAGTGCTCGTGATCAAAGGAAGCAGTCCCTCTGGCGTGGCCCAGTCCCCCTCAGAGCTCACCCACTGTTATTCTTCACAGCATGCAATATGCCCCTTTTTGTTAATTTACGCTTAGGCCGCAGTCTAAAATGCCTAATTTTCTTGTATAAAGGCGGGATAAAAGCCTATTAAGAAATGTCCTTGATGTTTTACGGCCTGGTGGCCCATCCCTTCTAGAGCTTTGTTGTAACAGAACAAGTGAACCTTGATTAGACAGTAGACGCCGGTGTGAATCCACCCACGAGTTGCCTTGAAGGCTTTTCCTGTAAAAGACCCGGGTTATTAAAGAGGCCAGGGCTTCCAGTAAAGCAAATGGAATGGGGAAGATCATTCTGAAACTAAAAGTGATTAAAAAGTCAACAGAAGACATCAAGGGGATGCATAGGCTGAGGTAGGTGTGTTGAGTGTCACAGTGCAGATGGACACATACTCTTTAATATATATTTAAAAAAAAAAAAAAAGAAAAACTGTCCCTCACATTTTCACACTGACTGATTTGTGTTCATTCACAACAGTCCCACTGCTTTATGCTGACTACTTCAGCTCATTAATGAAAGGACATGACATGGGATGGCCGAGTTTCATCCTAGAAGGCTGCAATGACCACATTTTATTTTATTTCTTTTTTATTGGCATCAGGTTTTTCAGTGCAACCGGTCTAACAAGCAGCCACCACTGTGTGCCAAGGTTGACAGTGTGGCCAAATGGCAGAGGCTTTAGGCTATAAAAACAAGAGTGGACAATTCAGCCCCAGCTTGTAATTCTGAATAAGTCACATAATGTGAAACATAGTGTGACAACAGTAAAAACTATACAGAGACAACTGAAATATAACTTAACATTAAAAGGCCTTGTGATGATGCCTATTTTACTAAAGTGATATATAAGAGAAAGACTGAAGGGAGCAGTTTTGTTTTCCGTTCTAAACACTACCACAGCAGACTTTAATTGCTTTTGGCTCACCAGCTGTTTTTGGTCAAATGGCAGGTCACTTTTGATGTGTGGATTCCAATCTAAATGGCAGGTACTAATGAGCTGGTCATCACTCGAACTGTAATCTACTCAGAAGAAACTGGATTCTGTTTTAGAAAGACACAAATTCAACCGAAGAGCTGAGCAGCAGAGCAAACATCTCAACAATGATTTTAGGGCCATATTCATGATAATCTTGTATAGCACACTGCACAGATGAAATAAACAGAATTGAGCCACCTCTTTGTTCCTTTTACTCACTTTTCACAGATTATGGCTGATCCCTTTTAGTGATTTTATCTCTTATATATATTTCTCTTCTGGCTCATCTTGCTTCCTCTTCAAACCCGGTACTGCACACACGCAGGCCACACAGCATTTCTCGATTCCTATTCGTCCTCTTCCAAACCCTTCCCCACGCTGCCTGCGGCCTCCCATACATCCCCACGCCGATTTTCTCGATTCCTATTCCTCCTTCGGAATACCGTGTTCCCCACTCCTCTCTCATGACCCCATTGGTGTCACGTCACCGCCCTATATCTACCCTGACCACGTGACCTTTCACTTCGGCCATGTCCGTGCCTGGGAGTGTTTTCCGTAGCCTGCTACAGGAAGGTACTCTCTCAACCATTGCCATTGGTTTTGCTCCTTGCTATTTTCATTATACTGCGACGGTTGTTTCCTAAGCCTTTGTTATAAAATGAACGACAGTATCTTCTCTGTCGACGGGTTTTTGTACAACATCATCTGTATTCCAAGATCCGGCAACTGTCTGTTCCTATCAGTGGGTTATTTCTTGACACAAACGGTTGACGAAGGCAATGCACCATTTTCCGTTCCTATTCTTACACCGCCGTAGGGCATCGGCTATCTAGTTTACTTTAATTCGGTAATTAAAGATGATGTGTGCTGCTTGATAGAGGTACTTACATGTGAAAGGCAGTATACTTGTTAGACAGAGCGGCAGACAGAGAGATGTGAAGGGCACTATATGATTGACAGACAGACAGTTAAATAGACAAGTAAGGCACTATATAATAGAGAGATCAATGAAAGATTGGAAAGACCCTACAGTGAAGGAGACTGATCGGCATAGTGGTTGATACTCTAGACCTTAAACCCTATGGTTACGAGTTCATATCCCACTGCTCACACCATGTGACCATAAAGAAGTCACTCCACCTGTCTGTATTTCAATTGTAAAACCAAAGTAAATGTAGCCAGTTGTATCTTAAATTTAATAAGTAACGCAGAATAAAGGCATTAGCCAAAAAATAAGTAATAAAAAACGAAACTATACATTTTACAGACACAGTCTTGATCCGCTGGTCTAATTCCCTTCATAATATTAAACACTTCAGTCATGTCTCCACTTAATCTCCTTTAAACACTCAGCTCTTTTGATCTTTTCTCATAACTCACACTCTGTAGCCCTGGAATCAGCCTAGTTACTCTTCTATGGACTTTCTCTAGTGCTGCTGTGTCCTTTTTGTAGCCTGGAGACCAAAACCGCACCCAATACTCCAGATGAGGCCTCACCAGTGTGTTATAAAGCTTCAGCATAACTTCCTTGGACTCCACACATCAAAGCGCTATATAACCTGACCTTCTGTTTGCCTTCTTAATGGCTTCTGAACACTATCTAGCAGTTGATAGTATCAAGTGCATTAGGACTCCTAAATCCATCTCATAAGGTCAGCTTTTGATTTTCAGACCTCCAATTGTGCATTCAAAAAGTAGAGAGTTCCTAAGAATTTTCTTAGTGAGAGTGCATAGGGAAAAATGCTCAGTACAGCAAAAAAATCTAGAAAGGATTTGCCTACCAATACACTTAATGAAGATAATGTTTAAAATAATAAAGAAAACAAGGCAAGAATATCATAAAAACCATTAAATCTGAAAAGACATATCAAAACTCACAGGACACTACACATGAATGATCTCCCACTCCTGAGCCTTCTCAGCTGACTTGGGGAGAGTCTCAGAAGTCGTGACAACAGGGTGGCTCTGCCTCATTGGGCTTCACCCATAAAGAATAGGGAGCAAGTAAACTTATAGAGATTGTACACAGGAAATCGATAAACCAAATCAACAAAAGACACAAACACATCAGAAATGTTTAAATATATATTTAAATGAATTTCATTTTTGTAGGGGAATTTACAAATTTTGTCAACACCTAAAGTAAAAAATAGTAAATATAACATCAGCAAGCAAATAAAAATGATACCATTTTTTCTAAAAATTGTTACTATACAGTTGCGTTTTATTTGGTTTCTCCAAATGCCAAATTAAGAGTACCTTATTCTGCTTGGACTACATTAGTACTGTTAGCCATCTTGGTTATTGCAATGCTCTTTATGCTGCCCCTATCAAAATGTTAATTGATAGATTACCATTTGTGAAGAATGCTGCTTATTTGCAAATGTGTCAGTGTGCATTTTCAGCCAAATTTCACATGCATTCCATTTATCCAAGTTATGAATTATTCAGTTTAGAGCAAAGTTGGATTTAAGATAACAAGTATGACTTTTCTCGACCATCACTACAGGTAGCATGGGGTAAATCAGTCAGTCAATCAGTCATTTTCTAACCCGCTTTGTCCTGAACAGGGTCACAGGGGTGGTGGAGCCTATCACAGCAGCCACAAGGCAGGAACAAACCGTGAACTGGGTGCCAGTCCATCACAAGGCAAACAAATACACATACATACACAAGGGCCAATTTAATATTATCAATCCACCTAACCTGCATGTCTTTGGACTGTAGGAGAAAACTGGGGACCCGGAGGAAACCCACACAATCAAAGGGAGAATATGAAAACTCAATTCAGGGAGAACCTGTGACACAAACCCTGGTCTCCTCACTATGAGGCAGCAGCACCACCATGCCGCCCTCTTGGGGTAAATAATAATTTTGGGTGGAGCGCTCCATAAACATCTTCAGTGATGAGCACATTTCTCCAGTATGGCCCCAGTAGCAGACATTTATCTAAATGTGAATAGATGACTGATTAATGGTCAAAGTGCGGCATCTCTCCGGATTATTACAAGCAATAAAAACTGGAAGATAGTGGAAAAGAAAAGAAACAAAACAGCTGCCCCCACAATTCTTCAAAATGACTTTTTATAGTTCTGGTGAAGGTCAGTAATGCAGTAATGGTCAGATGCATATGACAATTTATTGAGGCATTAATGGCTACTTAGTGCTTATTATTTTAATAATCAGTTCAAAGTGTTGTTATTACAAGCGTAAGAGACTAGAATCAATGGCCTCCATGAGCACTCACTGGCCAATGACATCATCTTAGCGGGTTTAATTACTGTAAAATGAAATAACGAATGGCCGTTTACGTCATTGGTGAATATGAACGCTACACATGATTTGAGACTTTTATTTAGCCTTCTGTAGTAAGGAGCTTTGGAGCTGAATGCCCCCACAGGTGACAATAAATTGAAATTATGTTCACTCTGCTGCTGTACATCACCTGATTATTCAACTATATATTGGCATTTATAGGTTCGGTGTGGTGTAGATTCAATGGCTCTTCCATCCATCCATTAGTGTTTTGTCGCATTGGGTTCTACGGTGACCCCATTTTCCCCTTCATATTCTTCATTGTGTAGACTTTACCAAAATGTCTCAGATCTCCTACATTTCCCACTCTGTGGTCAGGGTCACTACTTCAGTTCAGCACTTCCTCGACCTTAACTTCTTTATCTCAACCTCAGGCAATTTGATCGTAGTGACAGAATCAGGCAGGGGAAAGAGCTACAAATTTCATTAAATATAAACTACAGATAATGTGTACATATTAAAGTAAATGAGTGTGACAAAAATACCACTGCAGGCTAAGTGGCAGTGCATCTTGCATTCATAGGAGGCTCTCGGCTTACCTGCAGACTAGCTTGGTCTGTGAACTCATACTCCTTTGAATGGAGTATGGAAACAGGCCACACGTCTTTCCTCAGTATGGCTGCTGAGTTGTCCTCTCTTCATGGAGGAATGACCAGAGAGACAGAGGGAGATGTGGTCTTCTCTTGATGGCAAAATGGTGAGAGAAATAGTGAATGCCTTTGAAGGTCTCTCCACAGATGTTTTATGGGGTTTAGGTCTGGGCCACACACAGTCACACACTTGTCCAGGAGTCACTCCAGCACAGACTGAGGTTGTGTGCACTCAGAAGCAGGTTTTCATCAAGGATCTGCCTGTATTTGTCTCATTCAACCTCCCCTCAATTCTGACCAGTGTCCCTAGTCCCACCTACTAAGAATCCCCATAACATGATGCTGACACCACCATGCTTCACTGTAGTAATGGTATTAGGCAGGTGAAGAGCAGTAACTGGTCTTTGCCAGGCCATGTATTTATAGTTCTGCCGAAAGAGTTCAATATTTGTTTCATCAGAGCAGAGAATAAGGTTCTTCATGTTGTCAGAGTCCATTGAATGCTGTTTTAGAAAACTCTAAGCAGGAGAAAGCCACACTACCATAACTACCTGATTGATGGAGTGCTGCTGAGATGGACATCCTTCTGACAGGTATGCCCCATCTCAGCATAGAACTTCTGAAGCTCTTTCATAGAGACCATTGGGTTCTTGGTTTGCTCTATGACCTAAGACCTTCTTGCCCGGTTATTCAGTTTGGCGAGAAGAGGCCTGTTCTTGTTTGTCAAACTCATTATGTTCTACCCTGTGGAGACCACACTCACAGGCTGCATCACACCCTGCTATGGCACCAGCTCAGCTCAAGATCACAAAGAACCACAGAGGGAGGTAAGGGTGGGACAGAATATGAATGTCATTCAGCTGCCTTATCTTCAGAACAGATTCCATACTCGCTGCTTCAGAAAAGCAAACTGGATAATTGAAGACCTCAGCCATCACGCAAGGGTGCTTTTCTCACCTCTTCCTTCTCGTAACGGCGTGGGACCATTTGCACTGACACCAGAGCTTCTTTTCACCGGTCCAAAGTTTAATGAGCAGCCCCATACAAAAACAAACAAAATATGAGTTCTTGTATGTGTTTATTAGATATCATTGTTGATAAATGTTGTACTCTGTGTATGCTGCTGTATTTTGTGTGTTTCTTTTCTTTGCCTTTTCAATCGTCACTACTCCGAGAAGACATGCATTTAAGAATATGCACACCTAACAATACACCTCAACTTGAACTTGTGTTCTTCAAAGGACGCATCTCCACTTTCTGCCTTGAGCCACTAGGCCACACTGCCAGCCAGCTTAACATTCACCCCAACCCCCACCTCCCACCAAGTGTGTCACAGATATGTAAATATTTAACTAAAATTCCAACACCACAATGAAAAGTGAAAGTGAAACGTGCCACACCTGTAACAGGCAGGGAGCTTCCGTCGATAACAGCTGAATGTGTTCCTTGTGGACGAGCAGCCATAGACGAAAGAAGGTGAGAGCCAACAAAGTGCGTGCAGGAGCTGAGCACTTTGTCATTAGATTGTCATAATTCACACCTTAACTGATTGTGCCAAAAGGCTGCTGGGCATTGATTGAACGGCTGTGTGGCACCAGCTTGGGCGGCTAAGTTGTTATCATTCATTAATTGGCAATTTCCTTATTCCTTGCAACAGAACAAATCAAAACTTGGTGTGCGTGTAGCACTTGAACTTTTCAGCCTTGTAATTAATCTGCCCTGGTAGAATGACCTTTAACGAGAAATGAAGATGCTAGAAATGATAAGTTACCACACTTCGAAAATACCTGCAACTATCTATAGAAATTGCTTTTTGCTTAATAAATAATGAGATAACAGACACTTAAAAACAACAGGAACGAGATAAATAGTACTATACTTTTTTCAAAGAAACAATTACATATAATATATACATATATAACATACAGTATGTACATTGGGACCAACAGGGGGCACCACTGAGTCCCAAACTCTTGACAAGTCCAACAACACTGTCATGGCTTCTTCTTTTCAGCAACACTCTTCCGCACTCCTCCCAGGCGAGTGTTGCCCCACTCCTGTCCTCATCTCCGACTAACGTGGATGAGGCTGAACAGCTTCTTTTTTTCCAGAACCAGAAGTACTTACGGTGTTATACGATTACACCCAGGAAGCACTTCTAGGTCAGACGGAACTTCCATAAAGTATAAAAGACCTATCCCCACAGCTGCCTCTGGAGGCTCCCTAGCTCCCCTACAGGGCTGCCTATCAGGACTGAAACTCCCAAGATGCCCTGCATGTGTATTCTTCACCAGAGGGATGCTGGGGAGTTTAATTACTTCAAGAGACAATCCTTCCCCCCATTATTTCTAAGAAGGGTAGTAGGAACCAATTCTTCCTAGTCGAGATGCCAGTCTGCTCAAATTGGCACCTACCATCATATTTATATATACACATTGTCACACACGTGGGGTTGGGAGACATGTGAAGGGCTCGAAAAGGAATAATTCCATTCCAGACCAGGGGGTGGCAGAGTACACTGATCCTTCCTCTTTTCCATTGGCAGGCCAAACACAGAAAATTTCGCCTGGACTTGGTGGATGACATCACTTTCGGTTCCAGCCCCGATGACATCACTTCCAATTCTGGCCTCAATTACATTGTTTTCCCTTTTTGACTTTAAAACCGCCATGTTTGCCTGTGTGTTGTTCCGTTTTGGATTGAAGTCTCTGAAGGCCATGTCAATTCTGAACCAAAACCTTCACATTTGGCAGCCTATTTCAAGTATACGGACGGCTGCCCCCAAACCTTTTCCTGTGTTATCTGAATCCTTTCACAACATATATACACATACATATGCATATATATATGTGTGTGTGTGTGTATTGTCATACGTGCGTGCCTAGGGATCACCTTCCAGGCTCTGAGAAGGTAAGCAATACCACATTGGGACAAGAAGCACTGGTGCTACTCATTTGTTCTCCCTCCACCGCAGTTCAAAGATGATGCTCAGAGGATGGCATCTCACCCTACCCACAGTGCCTAGAGAACAGTGTGCCCTTTCTGCCCAAGACATCATAAAAATGGTCAGCTCAAAATGGAGAAATTTATTTAAGACCAATGGTGACAGATCTCCTGCTGAAATGTTTTTTTTTTTTCCGGGTTGGCACCACAGTCTTTCTTCTGGCAATCTTGGTTTGGTCAGGCTAGAGAATCTTGTTTCTCACAGTCTGAGAGTCCTGTAGGTGCCCTGTGGCAAACTCCACGTGTCTTTAACTGTGGAGTAAGTTTCCATCTGTACATTCTACCATAAAACACAGACTAGAGGAGTGCTGCAGTGAATGTTGTTCTTCTAAAGGTTTCTTCCACTTCCATTCAGGTTCTCTGGAGTTCAGCCAGAGTTACCATCTGGCTTTTGGTCACCTCTGTTACCAAGGTCCTTCTCCTCTGACTGCTTAGTGTGGCCAGATCTAGGAAGAGCCATGGTTGTTCCACGCTTCTTTCATTTATGAATTATGGAAGACACTGTACTCTTGGGACCCTTCAGTGCTGCAGCAATGTTTTCATAGCCTTCCCAAGATCTTTGCTTCAACACAATACTGTCTTAAGTTCCGTAGACAATTCCTGCAACCTCGTGGCTTGGTTTTTGCTAAACTATAGGACCTTCTATAGACAGCTGTGTGCCTGTCGTAATCAGTCCAATTAATTGACCAAAGGTAGACAGCAAACAAGGTGCAGAAACATCTCAATGATCATGAGTGGAGCAGCAGGCACCTGAGCCAACTGTCAAGTGTCATAGCCAAGGTTCTGAATACTTGTGACAATGTGACATTTCAGATTTTTTTATTTATTTTTAATAAACTTGCTAGAATTTCTAAAATCCTGTTTTTTAATTCTGTGGTACCGACTGCTGCTTGGTGAGGAAAAAGTATAAAAAGAAGCTACAAAAGGGTGGTCTACAAACCAATGAAAAGAGTTGATGTTTGTAGACTAATTTGTCCACAAGGCTTATTTGTGTCCATTGGGCATAGCTTGTTCACCTGGGAAAATCTGTCTTGATCTGGAAACATTTAGAAGTCACTCAATTTCAAACATTTTATGTATATTTTTACTAAGTAGGTTGTCTTTTTTAGAAAAAAAAAAAAACACTGAACAAAAGAACATTCTAGAACTAAATACAATAAGGAGTTTCAAGAACATTCTAGTAGAAAGTTTCGAGAACACTCTATTAGTAAGTACAAGATAGAGTTTCAAGGACAAGATGGAGTTTCAACAACATTCTAGTGTTAAAGTGGAGTTTCAACAGTATTCTAGTAGCAAGAACAAGATGGAG
>JANRMT010062837.1:97945915-97978044 GCA_026402145.1 Polypterus bichir lapradei
GTGGAGTTTCAACAGTATTCTAGTAGCAAGAACAAGATGGAGTTTCAGGAACAAGATGGAGTTGCAAGAAAATTCTAGTATTAAAGTGGAGTTTCAACAGTATTCTAGTAGTAAGTACAAGTAGGAATTTGAGGAACATTCTAATGGTAAGTACAAGTAGGAGTTTCAAGATCATTCTAGTATTAAGTGAGAATTTCAAGAACATTCTAGTACTACTACAAGAAGGAATTTCAAGGACATTATAGTATTAAGGTGGAGCTCCCAAAACATTCTAATTGTAAGTAGGAGTTTAAAGAACATTCTAGTAGTAACTAGTATGCTCTGTTGTAGCCCTTTTGATGAAAGTCTCAGCAGAAACACAGAAAAATATGGTGCAATGCCTGAAGCAACCACAACCACCACCACTACTACTACTACATACCCCTTAACGTTTTAGGCTGACAAATGAATTGAGGACCTCCTAACAGTAAGAAGAACAGCATCATTCTCTGACATCCTTGTGGAGAAAGATAAAGAAAAGGACTCGGTTGTTTCGCAAGAATCCACCAGAAAAATAGACGGATGATCCAATCATCAATGAATTTTATGATCTGTCGGCACACGTGAATGATGCAGCTGAAAGCAGAATAAGTCTCATCGAAAAGTACAATGACATACTGACAAAGGAAGAGGAACAGAAACAGTTAATCCTTTGAGTTGGTCGCACACCATCACAAGAAGTTTCTAGCTTTAAAGCCAGCACTAATGTTGTACAAGTGTGGAACAGTTGTCTGCTGTTCAGTTCAGAGGACATTAAACTGCCAAATGGAGTTAATCCCTAAATGTCACTTATTTTCATTAAAATTGTGACTTATTTATATGGTAAAGAATAAAAATAGCCTCGAGGAGAGCCTGAATCTATTTTTTTTTCTGGACCACCCTAGGCTGCAACATAGCAAACTGTAAAATATAAATAAATAAAAAAGTGAAGGGGTCTGAATACTTTCTGAAAACACTGTATGTAAATATGCAGTTACTGTACATTTTCTTCTATTAAATGGCTTTTCTCCCTCCACCCACTGCTGCTTTTGACATGCAGCACTAAAGTGTGTGCCGGGTTGAACGTCACACAAGCTCCTAGCAGCTGTATAAATAAGAATGAACCCAGCGACCTTTATTTTTCTAAAGGTTCTTGCGGTTTCTTAGTAAATAACCCATTGCTGAACATCCTGAAACTGAAAAAACGCTGAAAAACAAAATTTAGATATCATACTTGAGTGTGTTTGACTGTAAATGGCACCTGGAACTTGCTGGGTTGGGATCCAGCTTCACTGTCACTCTACTCAGAAAAGAAAGACGTTAGAAAGTGGATGGCTTGGTGGATGGATATTATTATTTACTGAGAAATCTTGCTGCTATATGCTCGTCACTTAATTTAATGACCGCAATGGATTTTGAGCCACTGCACACCAATGCTGAGGGCATACAGACACGTCAAATGTACCCATGGAGTCACTTATACAAATGAATTATTCTTATTAATTATATTATTATTATTATTATTATTAATACAAACATTTATACACATATCCAGGGCGAGCCAAAAAGAAGTACCACATTTCAAACACTTATCCTACAAAAGTACTAAAAGATAAAATACATTTCATTATGACAAAAGAAAGGGTATACAAAATAGATTTTTGTCACTGTGTTTTAGAAATATCTTCAAGGTCGTGGCCATCATTAGCGACACACTCTTCCGAGATGATTTCTGAACGCTCACAGGACTCTTTCGGCCATTTCAAAGGGAACAATGCAGATTTTGTGGCGAATAACATCCTTGAGGGCATCAAGGTTTTGAGGTCGTTGTGTGTGTATACCTTTTGACAAGAAGAAATCGCACGGAGTGAGATCAGGCACTCATGAAGGCCACCTGACATCACCACGCAGGGAGATCAGCTTCCCCAGAGACATCTTCCACAAAACTTGCATGGATCTCGGCGTCCCCTGACTTTCAACTGTTTTTACTTTCAGTAGACTTAATGTGTAAATATTTGTATGAACACTAAAAGAGTCAACACCATAAGACATAAACTAAAAATGTTTCACAATGTGTCCCTGAATGAAGGGAGGCTCAAAATCAAAAGTACCAGTCAGTATCTGGTGTGGCCACCAGCTGCTTGAAGTACTGCAGTGCATCTCCTCCTCATGGACTGGACCAGATTTGTCAGTTCTTGCTGTGAGATGTTACCCCACTCTTCCACCAAGGCACCTGCAAGTTCCTGGACATTTCTGGGGGGAATGGCCCTAGCCCTCACCCTGCGATCCAACAGGTCCCAGACGTGCTCAATGGGATTGAGATCTGGGCTCTTGGCTGGCCATGGCAGAACACTGACATTGCTGTCATGCAGAAACTCACGCACTTTTTGCCACTCCTGTCTGGTCCAGCGAAGGTGGGTTTGTGCCCATAGGCGGCGTTGTTGCTGGTGATGTCTGGTAAGGACCTGCCTTACAACAGGCCTGCAAGCCCTCAGTTCAGCCTCTCTCAGCCTATTGCGGACAGTCTGAGCACTGATGGAGGGATTGTGTGTTCCTGGTGTGACTCGGGCAGTTGTTGTGGCCATCCTGTACCTGTCACGCAGGTGTGATATTCGGATGTACCGATCCTGTGCAGGTGTTGTTACACGTGGTCTTCCACTGTGAGGATGATCAGCTGTCCTTCCTGTCTCCCTGTAGCGCTGTCTTAGGCGTCTCACAGTGTGGACATGGCAATTTATTGCCCTAGCCACATCAGCAGTCCTCATGCCTCCCTGCAGCATGCCTAATGCACGTTCACGCAGATGAGCAGGGACCCTGGGCATCTTTCTTTGGGTGTTTTTCACAGTCGGTAGACAAGTCTCTTTAGTGTCCTGCGTTTTTAGAACTGTGACCTTAATGCCTACTTTCTGTAAGCTGTTAAGGTCTTAACGACCATTCCACAGGTGCATGTTAATTAATTGATTATGGTTAATTGAACATGCATGGAAAACATTGTTTAAACAATTTACAATGAAGATCTGTAAAGTTATTTGGATTTTTAAAACATTATTGTTGAAATACACAGTCCTGAAAAAGGGACGTTTCTTTTTTTGCTGAGTATATATCCCCTCCTATACGCCCTCTCAAACCGCCGATCAGCTAAGTATATCCTGTGAATAGGCCAGTCAGAATTTGCACAACAATCACTACATGAGTGAATCAACATCAAATTTCTCGCAAAATTGACCAAAATGGCCACAGAAACTTATGAAATGATAAAAATAGTGTCCTGTGATAACAGTTTGTCTCGCACACAAGTTTTTGAGTGCCGCAAGCGTTTCAAGGAAGGACAAGAAAATGTGGAAAACGTTCAACGCCCAGGTCGAGAGGGGGGGTGGATGCTTCACCAAGACAACATTCCCGCGCACAATGCTTTTGCCAATAAAGCGGTTTTTTGACTGACAAAAACATTCCTGTCCTCAATCATCCTCCCTATTCGCCCGATTTAGATCCCAGTGATTTTTATTTGTTCCTGAAAATCAAAACTCACCTGAAGGGGGCACATTTGTCTTCAATGGATGAAGTGAAGACAGAAAAGGGAAGCCTGTTGAAGAGCCTCAAGCAAGAAGATTTCCAGCACTGTCTCAGTCAATGGAGGATACGTCTTGGGGTGCAGAGATCGGGAGGGGGAGTACAGAGAAGGTGGCAATCTTTAGAATGCTGGAATTCATCAATAAATATTTTTTTTTTTTTACCAATCTGGTTATTTTTGTGTTTTACCTCATATACATACACATTATATTTTATACACTATATATACACACTGTCACAGATGAGCGGGGACATTGCTCGGCCGGGACGCCTGGATAGTCCCCGACGTGGACAATGTTACTCCTCGGCCACGAGAGGGCAGCCGCCCGGGCCTATTTGGGGGCCACAAGGAGGGAGCTGGGACGCGCGTGAGAGGACGTGGCCACCGCCAGGGGGCGCCCGGACAGTGAGGGAATCCTGGATGGCAGCACTTCCGCCACACCAGGAAGTGCTGCCGGAAATAATTCCAAGAAGACCACACCAGGAAGTGACATCAGGGAGAGCACCTGGGGCTCATCCATGTCATAATAAAAGGGGCCGCCTCCTTCCAGTAGACGAGCCAGAGTTTGGAGGAAGGAGACGAAGCTTGTGAGGAGGAGGAAGGAGGTCGAGAGAGAGAGAGAGAGAGAGAAAGAAAGAAAGAAGGAAGAAAGAAGAAGACAAAAGGAAAGAGAGTTGGTGAGAGAAGGCATTGTGGTGCTTAAAGAACTCAAATAAAAGAAGTGTGTTTTGGACATTCTGGTGTCGGTCTGTCTGGGGGTACGTTTTCCACAACACACATAAACATGCATAAATACATACATACATACATACATACATACACACTTCTTAGAAAAATTAAGGAAACACATCACACATTGGATCTCGATAAAATATTCAAGTGGAAAATCTTTACAGAGTAATACTGTGTAATTCGTTAAGAACAAAAATGATTTAACAACGGATGATGGAAATTAAAAATCACCAACCCATAGAGGGCTTTTCAACATCACACTGAAAATCAAAGTTTAAAAACTGAAATCCCAGGCTGATACCACTAGCATGAATTTCATCCCAGTAGCTCCTAATGTGACACAGCAGTGTGTATGGCCCCCACATGCCTGTATTCACTCCCCCACAATGTCTGGGCAGTCTCCTGATGAGACAGCGGATGGTATCCTGGGGGATCTCCTCCCAGACCTGGATGACAGCATCAGTGAGCTCCTGGACAGTCTGTGGCACTACCTGCCGTTGTCAGATGCACAGATACTTAACATCCCAGAGGTTCTCAATTCGATTCAGTTCTGGGGAACGTCAATGGCATCAATGCCTTCATCATCCAGGAACTCCTGCAAATGCCAATCTAGCTGCATGGTGATGGCCTAAAAGCATAGGTCCCACTGGAGGACGCCAGGTCCTCAAGCCACCCTCGTGGTGTCTGTTTCTAACAATGTGGTCATTATTTTGTATGGGTTGGCAGTGCTCCACCTGTTCCTCCTCACACAAAGAAGCAGATACCAGTCCTGCTGCAGGGCTGAAGCCCTTCTATGGCCCTGTCTAGGTCTCCTCGTGTGACGGTCAGTCTCCTGGTATCTCCTCCTTGCTCTTCAGACTGTGCTGGGAGACACAGCAAACCTTCTTGCGACAATACGCATGGATGTGCCATCCTTCAGGTACCACCTCCTGCTACCAGTTATGACAAGGGCACTAGCAAAATACAAAACTAGAGAAGAATCAGTCAGAAAGGATAAAGAGAGAGTAACTGTCTGTCGCCACCATTCTCTTTATGTCGGGGTGTCTTCCTGTTGCCTCTCCAGTGCACCTGTTGTCACTCATTTGCACCAAAGCAGGTGGGGTTGATTCACAATCGCTTATGCTTCCTAACTGGACACACTGATAACAATGAATCTTCCTTTCATTTTTTGAGAAGTGAATTTTTGTCTATGTATTTATTTAATAAAGAGCCAAAATATTCCACCTAGGGATAAATAAAGTTCTATCTACCTGCCTTACATGGTGCATTTCCTATATATCAGCCTATCTATCTTATCAGAAGACCTTGATCATAGATTCCTCGTTAGATGAATCTTAGGTTGGAGAGGTGTGATGATATTTGACACTAAAGAAGGGTTTCAGTGTCATGTCAGGTATCTCCAGTTTCTGCATTACGTTTTGCCTGTAGAAGGTTCCTGAGGCACCTTACACACACGGACTGTGTGTGTGGTACGGCAGCTGCACTTCCTTAGAAAGGAAAGCGCTCCACAGGGTCGTCAGGACAGCGGAGAGAACAATTGGTTGTACCCTCCCCACTCTGGAACAAATCTACACCTCCCGATGCCGCAAAAAAGCAATAGGCATTTCACAGGATTCATCACATCCCAGACATTGCCTCTTCCAGCTTTTGCCGTCGGGCAAGAAATACAGAGCAATGAAAACCAGGACAAACCGCCTTAAAAACAGCTTTTATCCAAAAGCAAGTATGCCCCTTAACTCAGAATAAAACTGCTCCATATCATTCTCCCAATGTGCAATATAGACCTTAAGTCAACAAGTGCAATTTGTATATTTTGTAAAATACTTTAATTACTATTCGGTCTGTTACTATTTTTTCTCTTCTTGTCTTTTTAACTCTTATGCCTCACACTGAGTCGACTGCACCTTCAATTTCGTTGTTCCTTTGTAAAAGTGAAAATGACAATAAAGATCTATCTATCTATATTGTGCTTGACTCAGTCAGACAATAAAAGGTGTCGTTTTTGCTTCACTTTTCGTTGCATCCATAAATGGCTAACACAGTACATCCTTCTACTGTTATTACATTCTGTTGTTTTGTATTTAGTGAGTGATACAATCTATTCTTGCATTTTGCTTTGTAGTTTGTACTATTACTAATGCATTGTATTCCTGAGGTGGCAATAATAGAATGGCCATCAAGCTCTGTGAAGAGGATTACTTGTGTTCTGTATTATGTGTTGTATTTACCCCATTTTTGACACCCATTGCACGGCCAGCCTACCTGGAAAGGGGGCTCTCGTCTGAATTGTCTTTCCCTAGAGTTCTTCCATTTTTTCCATACAAGAGTATTTTTGGGGAGTATTTTCTTGGCTTCTTAGGGAGTTAAGGCTAGGGGGGGGGCGGTCATAAAACAGGGCCTATTAAAGCCCATTGCAGCAATCCTTGTACAATTTTGAGCTATACAAGAAATTGTTGTTGCTGTTGTAGTACTGTTGTCATTTATCTTCTGACATGCTGCACTCTTTCACACAAAGAACTTTTATTTACTTATTTTTAAACTGAGTCACGTATTTCCGGTGTCCAGAATATCAGTTGAGCACAAGGCTTAGAAGTTAAAAATAATTCACACGAATCGCCGCTTTTGCTTTTTGTTTCTATATTAAGCCGGGCACAGCGCAGTGGCTCCCATCAGGAGGGGATATCCAGCCAGCTTTGGCTTCACAAGTCACAGAGCGGCAGAGGTCAGATGGCATGGAAGTCCCCAATCCATCACATGTCTTTGCGTCTCTGATGTCGCAAGTTTACAATATTATGAGGAAAAAAAAAAAAATGAAAGTAGGAAAACACGTGTCATTTGCAAAATTTTTCATTTTAATGAATGGGCGCCTGTGCAGCATTTCAGGAAGTGTTGATAAATCTGGTAGACTTCCTGCCGTCACTACACTAAAGGGCAATTTGAAACAAAGACAAAGAACAAAACAGTAATAGTCATGAGCAGGTAAATTTCAAGGTTAAATGGTCTGTAAAATAATCTCAACATCACTCAATCAATTGTAGTTATGAACAAAGGCTTTTAAGAAAACAAAAAAAAAAAGTGACAGCAAAGAATATGTCGCCATGTAGCAGGGTGACAAATGGCAAAAGCACCCCTGCCATATCAGAATTAGAGAGGGTAAAGTGTCAAATATACACCTGAGGGGCAATTCAAGAAAAAGTACGGCCAGTTAAAGGGGAATTTGAATGTGTGCCACATCACAGGCAGGAAGGCAGTGGAGGTGAACATGATGGGCATCAACTTAATAGAGGGGAACTCAGTTGGGAAATACATGTGTGACTGGGACCCCCCCTCATCGTTCACAACATGAAACCAATGACTGGTCAGTTTTGAACAAAGGGGTTTATCAGAAATGTAGGTGTGATCTTGCAATCAGGGTGGGGTTGCCAACAAGAAAAGGGAAGAGAGAGAATAAAAACACCCTGCATGTGCAGAGTAGACATCCATAATGTCAGCTGTTTGGGACGCCACTGGGGTCCTAGACGACCAGCAGATCATCTGCCCGGTCGTCCCTTTCACCAGCAGCCTCTCCCATCTTTCCTTCTTAATTAATACATCAGAGTAAATTACAGAGTTCTAGCATCCTACTTGGTCCTTCAGACAAGGTAAACCACCTGGCCTGGCCAGTACTTGGGTAGGAGACCATCTAGGAAACACTTAGGCTGCTGCTGAAAGAGGTGTTGGGGAGGCCCTGGCACAAACTTAATTCAACTCATCTAGCACTTCACGACCAAGGACCAGTGGTGGAGACAACTGAGACATAATTCAAAAGTAAATGAGGAAAAAAATCAGGAAGGATTTTATATACAGTGAGATTAATAAAAGGATATTTAAAGAAAAAAAAAAAAAAAAAAAAAAACAGTGTTGTGGAATCAAACATATCACAGTCTCGGATGGCACAGTAAAAATTATTTACAAATAAAAGAAATAAAATCCTTTCTTCCTCCATTTCACAAATCAAAAACTAAAGGCAGTTCCAAAAATGATTCCCATGAATAGGACAAGTGTATCTATGCTTCCCCCCAGAAGACATCACAAAAATTTGTAGTTATAAAATACATTGCATTTGTCATTCCAACAGAGGGTGTATCAAGCATTAACACTGCTTTTACAAATCCCATACCAAACGATAACAAAGATATATACAGTACACTGCATTTGTCATTCCAACAGTTGGCACACCAAAAACATTAGAATTGCTTTTACGAATCCCATACCAAATGGCATATAACAGAGACATATACATTCCAAAAGATGGTCAATGACAAACACTTGTAGTAATACACTACAAATGTTTGTGATGCACCATCTGTTAGAAAGAAAAAAAATGCAATAAATTGTATAACTACATACATTACAAAATACTGTACATACCAAAAGATGGTGCACTGCAAACATTAAGATTGAGGTCTATGTTGATTATTTAGATTTTATCTCATCTTAGACAGGTCTCACAGATAGTTTACAAAAGAAACATGCCACTGCCTCATCAATCCTCTCCTACAGCAATGTTCTCAGGTTCTGGGCTCTTGTTACTCTGCTGCCTTTTGCTACTTATACACATGCTCTCCCCACTGTTAGCAAAAGAGAATTACTTATAGCAGTGCCCTGTCCCAGTCCTCCAAGCAGGCAGTACAATGTGCCATTTCCTTTGTCATGTCCCCATTGACTGGAACCCTGCACCTGTACCAGCATATCCTGACTAGAGCTGCTGGTTAACTGTACAGACTGCATCTCTTTTGTTAGTCATTAGCACTAAAACATAAGTAACATGTTAGAATTTGTGTCACCTATTCGGTTTCTCTTCTCGGTACTCAAATGTGGCACTTGGTGCCTCGGCCCACCTGCCAAGTTGTTTTGCCTGCCTAAGGTAAAGTCATCCCTGATGGAGGATCACAGGAATCGTTGGGTCGAGGGGTCCTTTCATCGGATTGGCTGGCCCAGTGCTGTCTCAGCTGTGGAATGGCCAAATGGGGGAGAAACCTTGATGGCCGGGGTCTCCAGGACTCTAAACAAATCCAAATCATATTATGTGATATCATCTAAAGTTAAATTCTGCTCCGTACTTGTAATATTTTTATTTTTATACTGTATTGAGGATTACTTCTGTTCTGTTCTGTGTAATGTATTGTATTGTATTGTACTGACCCCTCCTTTTGACACCCACTGCAAGCCCAACTTACCTGGAAATGGGTCTCTCTTTGAACCGCCTTTCCCAAGGTTTCTTCCATTTTTTCCCTACAAGGGTTTTTTTGAGAGTTTTTCCTTGTCTTTTTAGAAAGTCGAAGCTGCGGGCTGTCAAAGGCAGGGCCTGTTAAAGCCCATTGTGGCACTTCTTGTGTGATTTTGGGCTAAACAAAAATAAATTGTATTGTATATAAGTTCCCTCTTTCATGTGCCTGCCTGCAGCCTGTCATCTTCTCCACCACTCTGGCCCATTCTCTTCTTTTTGAAGGTGCGGGATTTGTGTATACCTCATGTAAGAGCCATTTTCCTAGTTCTATAAAATATATGAATATTTATTAGATGATAATGCATAAAATATGGGAGGTTCCTATAACCCCCGTGAATAGAATTGAGTTGGTATTTTCCTGTCATTTCTTAATAGTTTTTGAGTAAGCAATGTTCTTTAGTTAGAGTCTAGCCTTGCCTTGTGTAAGGTACAGAGGCATACGGTTTTTTAACCGTGTCCTTGTTTGTGCTCACGTTCGTGCTTGCGCACGTGAACGTGCCTCGGTGCATGTCAATGTACCAACGGTCTACGGGCCTTTTGAGTGTGAAGTAACTCTTAAAATAAAAGATTTAAGTGTTGAACCGTATGTTTAAGGCATACAGAAGAAGAAATTAAGAACTTTTAAGTACAGAAATAACCAAAGCTTCTTAAGAAAAATTAAGTCTATAGAAGTTACATTTTTTCTTTTTTTTGCCTTTATTCTATGTGTGTAACTATTTTTCTTTTTATTCTTGTGTGGATTATTTAATTTTAACTTTCACTAAATATTTTTAAACGAACTTTTGGACTTTGAGATTTCTTTGACACGCGTCTTACCCGTGCCTGACTTCGCCTTACACATTGGCAGCTACACCTCATGTGATCCTAAACCTGAAACTTGACGGTGTGCCACTGCACCACAGTTTCTTATCAAAGCCAACTTAAAGAGCAAGTCATTTTAAATTACTTTCTCAGAGCTAAACTAGCAACACAGATGGTAGGGGATGCTAATCCTGTGGTCTGTGAGTGGATCCCATTGCACCAGTGCAGTGATGCAGACCCAGTAATGAAAAAACTGGGACTGTCCTTTGAGTGAGATGAAAAACCGAGGTCCTGGCTCTCTGTTGTCATAAAATATCCCTGGACTTCTTTTGAAAAGAATAGGTGTAGCCCAATGTCCAGGACAAATTGCCCACTATGACCTTGTCCATCCTGGCCCCCTAACATTCCCCTGTTTCTTATTGGCTAACTATCTCTCTCACCCCTTCACCACCTAATAGGTAATGTGTGGCAAGCGTACTCGCACAAGAAAGGCTGCCATCACATTATTCAGGTGGATGCTACACATTGGTGGTGGTTGGAGTGGCTACTCTGTCTATGCAAAGCACTTCAAGTAGGTCAGAAAAGGGCTATATAAATTATTTTTTATTTTTATTTGTATTGCCTTTTCTATACTCCAGATAGATTCTTTTTCCTACATGCAGGATTGCAGTATTTTGTCTTGTAAAGCAAATGTGGCAAGTGTCAAAATAAAGACGTCAAAGTCCTTTAAGTAGTTGCCAACAAGAAAAGTTGGCAACTACTTAAAGGACATTAAAAGTAGCATTATAATACGTTGGACTATTCAGACTCCTTCAGTTTCTGCACACTTTATTGTGCTGTAGATTTAATTTTCAATGGATACATCTGCCAATCAATGTACAGTCAGTAACCCATAATAACAAAGTGAAAGCATGTTCTTAGTAAGGTTTGCAAATCCTGAAATCTCTCATTCCTAGCAGTGACACTTCAAATGGTGCTCAGGTCCATCGTGTTTGCTTCAATTCTCCTGATTTGACTGGACATCATTTAGAAAAGCCCATGTGTTCCTGTGTATAGGAGGTCCAACAACAGACCCTGCACCTCAAGTCAGGTCATGGAACTCCTTGTAGACCTCTGTGATCAAACAGTGCTGAGGCATCGATCATGACAAGGGGATAAAAGCATTTCTTAAGCTTTGAGTGTTCCCTGGGAAAAAGTGGGCTCAGTAATTGTGAAATGGAAGACATTTGGAACCGCCAGGACTCTAGGAAGAGCTGGTCAGTTTGGCCCAGCGGTCACTCTAACAGACCTTCAGAAGTCCACTGCTGAGTTGGGAGAACCTATCAGAAGGAAGACCATCTCAGCAGTACTCCATCAATTAGACAATTTAGAGTGTATTTCTCCTGCTTGGAGTTTTCTAGGTTCTACTCACCAGATTCTCTGGTCTGGTGAAAAAAAAATCTAACCCTTTGGGTAGAACTGCATAACTGACCCAAAAATATAATCCACAAACACAGTAGAACGGCCCAAAATAAGTCTCACCCAAGGCTTGCAAAGTGCTTAGGAATGTCCAAATTATTGAAATAGCTTAATGTGGAGAGAAAACTGTAAAAAGGTTCTGGATGTAAGATAGATCCAAAATAAGGTTCTTTACAAAATAAAGTTTATTAGCAAAAAACTCAAAAAAGCAAGAAAAAAAAAAAAACAAACAAAAGTCAACAAAACCAGAAAATCCAGAGAAGCAAATGATACTCACAGAGAAAATCCAAAACTCAGATGTGCATTCAGTGAGCCACAAGGACCTCATACTAAAGGTTGGGGGCGGTTCCTAAGTGGTGAGGTATTGTTAGCCCCGCCCCCTGGGACTCCACCCACAAAATGTAACACTGGAGAACAAGATTACAATCATAGAACCTTAAAAAAAAAAATAAAATAAAATGAAACAGACATTGAGTAAATAAATCAAACAAAAATATGTAAATAATATTAAAATAAATAGGGAATCACAGAATCAAAAACAAAAAAAGACAGACAAAAGTAATTTAAACATAAACCAAGGGAGGAAACCTGGCTATTACATAACACTGACAAAATGGCCCATTAAAAAAAAAAAGTGGTCAGAAGAAGACAAAAATCAATTCTAACAATATTAAAATGAAATTGAAACAGAAAACTAACATTTTACATTTATAAAGATGTACCGTAGATCCCGGAATACAAGCCGACCCGGTATATTAGCCGATCCCCTTCTCTACCGACTAAATTACATGTATTTGCCGACCACCGGTATTTAAGCCGACCCCCTTCTCCAAGCAAAATTTTCTAAATTTCCTTAAAAGTGTCTCTTCGGGTATATTGATAATGTTTATCGGCGAGAATTTGAGACTGCTGGCATTTTTGATGGAAACTAGGAAGTGATTGCGGAGAAGTTTGGTAAATTGGAACCTTTGTGTTGAAACTATATACGCAAATACGGTACATCGGCGGGTGGATTTCCGGAGACTTGTTATAAATTTGATTAACTTAAATACGCAATACAGTGGACCCTTGACTTACGAACTTAATTCGTTCGCAAAGGCTAACCCATAATGCGTTCCAAACCTCCCACTACAACACTTACTTAACCTTTTCATAATAAAAAACACCAATATTTTTTCTAATGTACTAACCAAAAAGTTATAAAAAGTGCCTAGCCTACTTCGATTAGGCTAGGAGCATGGCGTCGCGCAGCGGCTCAGGGCTCTCCTTTTCAGTGCACTTTTTTGTTGTTTTTGTACTTTTTTTTTTTGTCCTTGTTTGTGCACGATCGGTTCGGCGAACATCCGCTACACCATTCAGGACCTTATAGACATCGGTGTCCAGAGCCAGACATCTGTTTTGAGTGTTTTTCATCACACGCACAACATCCCAGACAACATAGCGAGACCAGTGGTCTCTCCGTGGTTTGTTGTCGGGTCTAGGAGACGACACAGACGGAGGAGGGAAAGAAAGCAGAAGCGGGGCCGCAGATACGGCGTTATGCTAAGGCTAAAAAACAACCATACAAGCCCTATACAGAACTTTTTTCTGCACTGAAGGAGCTGCTTTTAATCTCATTGTAGATGTGTATAGTGACAGTAAAAGGCATTCTATTCTAGAAACAATTTCATACTGTACTCACCATTTAATTTGACATCTTTGGGCTGCAGGAAGGGAGGAGGAGAAGATATTTCCACACAATGTCCATCTTCGTTTCGAAATTACATCCACAAACACATGTATCTGGGCTCCGACTGACGCTACTAACGCTCTCGGTTGTTTGTTTACAATCGCGCAAGCGGATACACATGACCACATCCGTTTCGTAACGCAAGATGTGGATCGTAAATCAAAATAAATTTTATTTTAAACTTCCCGATAATTTATTATAAATTTTATTAATAAAATCAACAACTAAAACACTTTTTTGAATAAATTTTTTATTTAATTTAAAGTACCGGCATGCAAAGTTACTTCTTCATCTGAAAGATGGCTCTGTGGTTTCGTCATTATTTACTTCCATATTCATCGGCAAAACCGGCATTGCGCTGGAAATCTTGAATCTGAAATGATACTCGTTGTATAAACCGAACCCCAAACTCCAAGCCAAAAATCTAGGACGAAATTCTCGACTTGTATTCCGGGATCTACGGTACATATTCATACAACAACAACATAATACAAATAATGTAGCTCAAAGTACTTTACATGATGAAGAAAGAGAAAAAAGACAAAATAAATAAGAATTAAAATTAGGGAATACTAATTAACATAGAATAAAAGTAAAAAAGCCAAAAATAAAATCTGCAGGGGTTCTGAGACCACGAGACCACCCAGCCCCCTCTGGGCATTCTACCTCACATAAATGACTTCAATCACACATACATACATACATACATACATACATACATACATACATACATACACACACACACACACAGTTTATTCTTGAACTATTATTTACTTATTAATTATTGTATTATTATTATTATTATTAGCAAGTAGACTACAAGAATGTGTAAATAAGGAAGGAAGGCAATTTGAGGGCTTACAAGATTGTACCTAAGTGCACTGTGCCATTGGGACATTCTTTTGAGTTAATAAAATTATTGATTTAATAAAGCTCTTGTAATAATCATAACCTGCATGTCTTTTTCGATACAAACAACTGTAACCCGACTTTTGCCCACACCAGTATATGTGTGTGCGCGTATATAACATACATAAACAAATACACAGCATTTAAATTTCATTACACTTCAGCAATTTGGGCTATATTGTTCAGTCCATTACATAAAATCCAAATGAAAATTCCTTTTTATTCCAGTTTATAATGTGACAAAAGAGTACAAACACTGAGTTAGATGTATACTTTTTCATGGCACTGTATACCACGTTTGTGAAAAAGTAACTTTGACGTGAAAGATATCAAGCTTATCCTTTAAAAGGGCAGATTCCACAAAAGAAGTTTGACTTTTTTTCTCACAATCTTCTTGCTTCACGGGCCACATAGAAGGACCAGAAAATGAGGACACACTGACATGAGAACCAGCAAAGCAAAAAAGAAAAGCCGTCTAAAGCGTATCGACATGTTTACCCACAGAAACGTTCTGATGTGTAATTATACTTCAATACCAGGTTATCCACTCCAGGGAATTGCATCTGACAATTATATGGTATTTAGCAATATTATCTCCTCGAATATGTATTTACACAGATAATTATTCTGTTTTGAAAATGCCTTGTATTTTGAAAATATAAATATGAATGTTTTAATTGTTACTTTAGAATGAACCTTTTTTTTTTTCTTTGTTTCAAATTACTTTACTCATTCTTAGATTTCAACTGGAATGCACAAGCTGATTTGTCTTCATGCGCCTACCACAATAACAAAAGTGCCATCCAAGACCAGTGCATAATTACTCAAGTGTTGTGTGCAGGTATTTAATTTCAAAGCAGAGTACACTTTGTATTTTTTTGTTTTGTTTTTCAGAATTTGTACCAAAACAACTACATTGTTGACGCCATTGGGAAATTCTTCAGTCGATGTGAAGTACGTTTTCTGTGGCTCAGTCTGACTGATCAGCTGATGACAACTTTTGCTTTCAGGACCTTCGAGCATGTTGGGTTTTAATAAAATTTAAGATCAGTTTACCTGAGTCGTTTTGTTTATTACCTTATCATTACATTTTTAAACTTAAAGAAGTGATAATTTACTAGTAAATAAATTTGAACTATCGTGAACAGTGTATTTCAACCAGAAATGTTTATTCATTAATTAAGCGTTCAGTTTTAGGTGTGTTCACAAAGTGGTCAAAAGGTAATGAGAACAGTGTCCAAAAAAACAGTTGGGACACCAGTCGGGTTATCCAGTTTAAATTCATCTACCAAAGGAAAACAAAACAAAAAAACACAACAGTGCTTTCTTGATGTCTGCCTTTTGCCTTGATTTAGCCCTCTGCTCCACAGTTTAAAACAGGGGTCAGCAGCTCCAGTCCTGGAGGACCACTGTGGCTGCAGGTTTTCATTCGAACCCTTTTTTTAATGAGTGCCCTGCTCCATCCATTCATCCACCCTCTTCCGCTTATCCGAGATCGGGTCGAGGGGGCTGCAGCTTGAGCAGAGAGACCCAGACTTCCCTCTCCCCGGCCACTTCTTCCAGCTCTTCCGGAGGAATCCCGAGGCGTTCCCAGGCCAGCCGGGAGACATAGTCCATCCAGCGTGTCCTGTGTCTTCCCCGGGACCTCCTCCTGATTGGACATGCCTGGAACACCTCACCAGGGAGGCGTCCAGGAGGCATCCTGATCAGATACCCAAGCCCCCTCATCCCACTCCTCTCGATGCGGAGGAGCAGCGGCTCTACTCTGAGCTTCTCACCCTGTCTTTAAGGGAAAGCCCAGACACCCTGTGGAGGAAACTCATTTCAGCCGCTTGTATTCGCGATCTCGTTCTTTCGGTCACTACCCATAGCTCATGACCATAGGTGAGGGTAGGAACGCAGATCGACTGGTAAATTGAAAACTTTGCCTTACGGCTCAGCTCCTTTTTCACCACGACAGACCGATGCAGAGCCCGCATCACTGTGGACGCCACACCAATCCGCCTGTCGATCTCACGCTCCATTCTTCCCTCACTCGTGAACAAGACCCCAAGATACTTGAGCTCCTCCACTTGGGGCAGGATCTCTCCCCCAAACCTGAGAGGGCACTCCACCCTTTTCCGGCTGAGTACCATGGTCTTAGATTTGGAGGTGCTGATTCCCATCCCAGCCGCTTCACACTCAGCTGCAAACCGATTCAGAGAGAGCTGAAGATCACGGCCTGATGAAGCAAACAGGACAACATCATCTGCAAAAAGCAGTGACCCAATCCTGAGTCCACCAAACTGGACCCCATCAACACCCTGGCTGAGCCTAGAAAATCTGTCCATAAAAGTTATGAACAGAATCGGTGACAAAGGGCAGCCCTGGCAGAGTCCGACTCTCACTGGAAATGGGTTCGACTTACTGCCAGCAATGCGGACCAAGCTCTGACACCGGTTATACAGGGACCAAACAGCCCTTATCAGGGGGTCCGGTACCCCATACTCTCAGAGCACCCCCCACAGGATTCCCCGAGGGACATGGTCAAACACCTTTTCCAAGTCCACAAAACACATGTAGACTGGTTGGGCAAACTCCCATGCACCCTCCAGGACTCTGCTAAGGGTGAAGAGCTGGTCCACTGTTCCGCGACCAGGACGAAAACCACACTGTTCCTCCTGAATCCGCGGTTCGACTATCCGATGGACCCTCCTCTCCAGGACCCCCGAACAGACTTTTCCAGGGAGGCTGAGAAGTGTGATCCCACTGTAGTTGGAACACACCCTCCGGTCCCCCTTCTTAAAGAGGGGGACCACCGTACCGGTCTGCCAATAAAGAGGTACTGTCCCCGATGTCCATGCAATGTTGCAGAGACGTTTTAACCAAGACAGTCCTACAACATCCACAGCCTTGAGGAACTCCGGACGTATCTCATCCACCCCCGGGGCCCTGCCACCAAGGAGTTTTTTTGAGTGCTCTGTTTATGCTGCTAATTAAATTTTTTGTGAATTAATTTTAATTGAATTGCTTTTTTAAGAGTTGCTCCCCTGAATTTCTTCATTGATCCTCTTTATCGCTTCATTTCTTTCCTTAATTGGCACCCAAACAGAAATGAAATGTGAAGTAAGGGAGCCGACAGAAGACCAACTAAGTCAAAGCCTCAAACTCCAACCAATTTTACTCCAACTAGCTGCTTAATGAACTGTCAATTCTTGTTGGTAATTAAACCCATTCTTCAATTTCATGGCTTTGTTGCTGCTCTCATGGTGCATTAGCAGACATGTCCGAAATTGTTGATTTTCTCTTTTCTGTTAAAATGTTTAGTGGACCTGAGCAGATCGACATTCCTGAGACCTTCACCTTTCTTTATTTTAAGATATTGTACTTTGGACACCAGTTGTTTTGGCTCATTTTGTATCTCATTATTGTTTGGCTGCTAATTAAGGAAAAAGAAACAATTAAGGGGTCTGAGTCTTCAAGAGAAAGTCACTTCAAAGGAGTTCAAAAGATGTTAAATAGCAGCAAAAACAGGTCACTCATTCTGAAAAGGGTTAGAATGAAAACCTGCAGCCATGGTGGTCCTCCAGGACCGGAGCTGGCGACCCCTGGTTTAAAATCTTCAGCAGTGGTCCTGCCTCTTGATGCCCCACCCTCAAAGTACAAGAACTCATTATACAGAGAATGGAAATAATAAATTTAAAGGGGCAGTAAATAATTAATTGATAATAAAAACTACCAGAAGTGACACCAACACTTTAAAAATGATGATACAACACTAGCCATGGTCTCTGTTTTCTGGATTACAATTTAGATCAGATTTTCTTTTGGCTGCTCCTGTTAAGGGTTCCCACAGTGGATCATCTTTTTCCACATTTCGATTAGATAAACTTTATAAATCTTTTGGAGGAATTCAAATGCATACAGCAGCAGAAACATAAAACAAGGATAGAGACTCACAGGACTGATAATACAGCCAGCCAATCGATAGATAAGTAAATGAATTAAATAAACTAGCCATGTGCGCCCAACTACGTTGCGCGTGTTAAAGTTGTCTGTAAAGGGCTCCCTGTTTAAATGCGGCTGCCAGTCGTGAACTGGGCCCTTCATTGCACAGCATTATGATTTTTTATACAATACAATACAGTTTATTTTTGTATAGCCCAAATTCACACAGGAAGTGCCACAATGGGCTTTAACAGGCCCTGCCTCTTGACAGCCCCCCAGCCTTGACTCTCTAAGAAGACAAGGAAAAACTCCCAAAAAAAAAAAAACCTTGTAGGGAAAAATGGAAGAAACCTCGGGAAAGGCAGTTCAAAGAGAGACCCCTTTCCAGGTAGGTTGGGCGTGCAGTGGGTGTCAAAAGAAGGGGTTCAATACAAGTATACAGAACAGAACAAATCCTTAATACAGCATAATAAAAATTTTAGAAGTACAGAGCAGAATTTAACAGTAGATGATATCACATAATAAGATTTTGATATTTTTAGAGTGCTGGAGACCTCATCCGTCAAGCTGCCTCCCCATTTGGCCATTCCGCGGCCAGCCAATCCGATGAAAGGGCCCCTCTTTCCTATGATTCCTGTGATCCTCCACCAGGGATGACTTTACCATAGGCAGGCAAACAACTTGGCAGGTGGGCCGTGGCACCAATTGCCACATTTGAGTACCGAGAATAGAAACAGAATAGGTGAGGGTTAGAAACAAATTATAAATATCATGTTACTTATGTTTTAGTGCTAATGACTAACAACAGAGATGCAGTATGTACAGTTAATCAGCAGCTCTAGTCAGGATATGCTAAACTGAAGTAGTAAGTCTTCGGCCGGGATTTAAAGGCTGGGACCGAAGGGGCATCTCTTATAGAAGCAGGAAGACCAGTCCACAGTTTAGGGGCCCTGTAACTAAAAGCTCGACCTCCCACTGTTATTTTATTAATCCTTGGAATCATAAGCAGACCGGCATTATGAGATCTTAATGTGCGCTCAGGTTTGTAAGTCATGATAAGTTCAGACAAGTAAGCCGGACCTTTGCCATTTAATGCTTTATATGTTAAAAGGAGGATTTTGAAATCTGCCCTAAACTTAACCGGGAGCCAGTGTAAGGATTTAAGAACTGGAGTTATGTGTTCATATTTTCTTGTTCTTGTAATAATTCTTGCAGCCGCATTTTGGATTAACTGGAGGCTGTATAAAGAACAGTTTGAACAGCCAGTGAACACCGCATTGCAGTAGTCAATCCTACTAGAGATAAATGCATGAATTAATTTCTCACAATCCTGTTTATTTAGAAAGCGCCTTAATTTCCTAACATTTTTAAGATGGAAGAAACATGTTTTTGACAACTTTGTAATATGTGCTTTAAATGACATGCTAGAATCAAAGATAACTACTAGATTGCGGGCTGATTCAGTAAAATTAATTGGGATTCCAACGGAGTTAAATGTCGACAAAATATTGCTGTGATCAGCGTCATTCCCTCCAACAATTAACATCTCTGTTTTATCTGTATTTAAAGACAAGTAGTTCTCATTCATCCACTCCTTTAATTCACTAACACAGCTAATTAAAGACAACATCGGAGAAACTTCATTTGATTTAAATGAAAGGTATAACTGGGTGTCATCTGCATACGAGTGAAAATTAACATTATGTTTCCTAATGAGAGATCCCAGTGGAAGCATGTAAAGTGAAAACAGTAAAGGTCCCAGTACTGAGCCCTGTGGGACACCATATTGAACTTCTGTGTATAATGATGGAGTACTGTCAGCACATTTCTGTACATATTGGAATCGATTTGATAAATAAGAACTGAACCAAGCGAGCACGGGGCCTGTAAGACCAACATCGTTTTCTAGCCTGTGCAGTAAAATCGAATGGTCAATAATGTCAAATGCTGCACTTAAGTCTAATAACATAATTACAGTGGAGTTTCCTTCATCAGAGGATATCAGAATGTCATTTACAACCCGTGTTAGTGCAGTTTCTGTACTATGACCAGTGCGAAAACCAGACTGGAATTTCTCAAATAAATTGTAATGCGTAAGGTGTGACCGAAGCTGACTGGCGACTACTTTTTCTAGTATTTTAGAGAGAAATGGTAAATTTGAAATAGGCCTATAATTATTTAGTATGTGTGGGTCTAGGTCTGACTTTTTAAGTAAAGGTTTAATGACTGACACTTTTAGTGCATTAGGTACTGTGCCATGCAGTAATGAACTATTGATAACGGTTAGAATAGGTGCTGCAAGAACATCCATTGCACTTTTTACTAGTTTTGTTGGCACTGGATCTAAGGAACAAGTAGAGGGCTTCATTTTAGTAATTAAAGTTAAGACTTCCTGCTCAGTTACAGGATTAAAATTACTAAAGTGCTGAATGCAATGTGCGGCAGGGTCTTCTAAGCTAGTATTTGGTTTGTACTGTGATGCTGAGATCTGGGATCTTATATTTTTAATTTTCGCATTGAAGAAGTTCAAAAAGTCTGTACTGCTAATATCTGTTGGTATTTTGCACTGTTGATCTGAATTGCCATTTGTTAATTTAGCCACTGTTCTAAACAGTACCCGAGGATTTTTATTATTGCTATCTATTAATGTAGAATAGTATTCTGAGCGAGCTTTAAAGAGGGCTTTTTTATATTTATTAACACTCTTTGTCCATGCAATTTGAAAGACATGTAGCTTTGTTGTTCTCCATCTGCGCTCCAGTTTTCGACACTCTAATTTAAGAGCTCGAGTATTTTCATTAAACCAGGGAGAGTTTCTATGCACTTTGATCACTTTTGTTTTAAGGGGAGCCACTGTGTCCAGAGCATCTCTCAAGGTCACATTATAATGTGATATTAGCTGATCTAAATTGTTTTCCATGTTTACATTTGATGTTAACTGATCTAAATGGTTTTCCACAATTACACTCGACTTACTCAAGGTACCTATAAATTTTGAAGCAGAATTACAATCTAGATGTCGCACTGTCTTTGTTTTAATCTGTGAGTGCGTTGGCATGGGCAGAACTAAATCAAATGTAATTAAGAAGTGATCAGAAATAACTACATTTAATGGAGTAATATTTCAACTTTGTAAGTTATAATTAAATCTAATGTGTGGTTATGATTATGAGTTGGACCTTTGACAATCTGACAAAATCCTACTGAAATTTAACAAATAAGTAAAACATTAAAAACATTAAAAGTGTCAGTTTCCACATCAATGTGTACATTAAAATCCCCCATCAGAACTACGTGATCATAATTTATAGCCAAATCAGACAGAAGGTTGCTAAATTCAGTCATGAACAATGAATATGGCCCTGGTGGTCTATAGACTAGCACTATAATTGTGTTGGAATCTGTTTTAATATTTAAAACGAATACCTCGAAGGATGTAAAGTTGCCTAAATTTTTAGAAATGATTTGCATTTTATTACAGTGAATTATTCCAAGGCCTCCTCCTCGACCAGAATCTCTAGACTTATGAAGGAACGAGTACCCATCTGGTGACGCCTCAGCTAGGGGGACAGTGTCACATTTACTAAGCCAGGTTTCAGTAAGAAGACACAGATCAGATTTTGTACTTAATATAATATCATTTACCAAAACAGCTTTAGTGCCAAGAGAGCGAATGTTCAATAAACAGCATTTAAAACTGCATGGTTCTTTCTGAACTGGTGATATATTTTTTGTTTTAATTTGAAGTGGAGGGTCTGGTTTTATCCCTTGGTCTAATTATACACCTTATTTTTTGGTTATCGATTAATTTAAGGTTTGTATCAAGACTAAATTTACTGGATGCCCCACAACAGGGATTATGGATAACAGCTTCAGGAAAATAACAGGTGGGATAAACAACAGCCTGTGATTTAAGATCACACGACTGCGGCCTGGATGGTGCTCTAATCAGTCAACCAGGCAGTTTTGCTGCCATATTTTGGGATAATACATAAGATCCCCTCCAGTTAGGATGAAGACCATCTCTTCTGAAAAATCCAGGCCTTTCCCAAAAATCATCCCAATTGTTCACAAATGCTATGCTTTTATTTGCACACCAGGTTTCTAGCCAGCAGTGAAAGGAATGCAATCTGCTATAAATCACATCCCCTCTATATAATCTTGGTAAGGGACCAGATACAATTAAATTCTGACATTTTGTTTTAGCTTTGGTGCATAGAGAGATGAAGTTCCGCTTTAATACCTCAGATTGCTGTAAATAAATATCATTAGTGCCGACATGCAGCAATAAGGTAGATACTTCATCGTCGGCGACACGGTCCAATGCGGCCTCTATGCCAGAAATCTTTACCCCTGCGAGGCACTTAACATTAACTGCTGGTTTAATATAGTTTGGAATTCTAACATTCCGCACTATGGAATCACCAATTATGAGCACTTTCTTATTCTCAGTTTCCACAGGCGCGCTGCGGAGAGCTGAGAACCTGTTCTGGGTCCGAATTGGTGACCTGGGTGCTGGGGGACTAAATTTTGGATTCTTAGACCCCCGTCTTACTGTTACCCACTCGCCCTGTGGCTGAATTGGTGCTGCTGATTTCGGCCGCGCACTGACTACAGTGGGACCTGGAGAGACTGAGGCCGAATCAGAAGTAGCCGAATTGTCCAAACAAACCGAGTCGATCCAATTTTCAGTTTGCCTAATCGCTATCAGATTCCTAACGCGGTCCTCCAATTCGCGTATTTTCCCGACCAACTCTAAATTAACTAAACATTTTTGGCAGGTGAAGCTATCTGCACTGTCGGTCGGAAAACCTGAGCTGTACATACTGCAGGACACACAACATATAAACGTGCCCTCGATGGGCAGAGAGCAGATAGAACTTACATTAAGTGTTGAAGTCATCTTTGCCGTTTTTATAGGTGCTTCGGCGCTTTCCGTGTTCAGCTGAATCACCGTCGCTTTAAGTTTCCACCACCCGCTGAGCGATCGACTTTAATTTTTCACTGCCGGTTATTTCTGCTGGTCAGCTGCCAGCTTTACCTCAGGTGAACTTGCTCGGGTGCTTGCGAAGGGCTACGTGCCTGTGGGAGACGCCGCTGCTCTCTGCTTCCGCTCGCTGATCCGCTCTCTGCTTCCGCTCGCTGATCCGCTCTCTCACAGGAAAGGTGCAATCAGTTCATCAAGTCGTCAAGTTTATAAGGGAAACAAAATTACAAAAGAAAACCCTTAGACATTGATTCGATAGGAACGGCCTACTCGGAATCACTGTCCGAATCTTAATTATGTGGTGGTGTAGGAGCATTTCTGCTTCTGTCCGTTCACAGTCCGTCTCGTTTTCACGACGCTGTCGTTTCCTCTCATGATCTCTTCTCAACCTTTCTCCAATCTCTCTGGTTGCTTTGTGGCAATCCAAAGAGTAAGGCAATATACACGGAGCAATGGTTATAAAAGGGGGACACATAGGTATCCAGGCTCTTTAAAGCATAAATAGGGATCACTTCACTGACATGTGATCAAGCCACGGTACAACTGTGAGACGCGCAGCACTCGCCGGCTACAACGTAACAATAATAATTTCCGGAACGTGCTGTTACATTGTCATTCATTTTACCCACTGTCTTTCTTTCATGCATATGTTATGTAGGCACGTACCTTATATCTTAAGCAATCTCATTCTCTAACCAGCGTAACACTGTCCACCACCCCTTTCGTTATTCCGGGACATTGTTGACATCTGTGAGTAACAACAACGTACTAAACTGGAAGGTGGTCTACACATGCGTGGAATTCGCGGACAAACAAAGATCAAGATCTAAATGAAGATCTTTTTAGTTAATTTAAAGCACAACAATTTGTTTAGTTTGAATGTCTGTGTTTTGAGGTGTGACTGGCGTACTACAGTCTTCAGTAGTATAAGCCTGGAGGAGATTCTTAATGCAATGCCTATGTTTTAGCTGTCTCTCTACTGCCATCTAGTGCTTCTTCTTCTAATTCATTCGCAGACAAACAAAGATCAAGATCCAAATGAAGATTATATATAGAGATGTATATTGAGCAGAAATTTCAAAATGAACTTGAAGAGTACGTCGGAAGGAAACATTGATTTGCCTGATAACAGCTGGAAGAAAAGACCCCCCCTGTGGTGCTTCTTAGTACAGCAGTAGTGGTGAAATGAACCAGTGACTAAAAGTGCTCCAAAGAGAGAGCCTCATGGAGTGGATTTTTCATGATGGCATCCAAGTTTGTCATCATACTCTTTTTCACAACAGCTTCCAGCGAGTTCAGAGTTCACCCCTTGATGCCGCTGGCTTTCCTGATAAGTTTTTTCAGGCATTGTGCATCTTTTGAGCTCAGGTTGATTACACTGGAGAATATGACACAGTCAATCTTTGGACTTGATGGTTTAAACAAATCTGTGTCTTCATGTGTCCCCATTATGTGATTTGTAATTTGTAAAGTTTCTATTTGCATCAGCCTCTGGACTTGACACAACACTCTGAGCCTGCACTCTGTGAAGAGCACTACATAAAAATACGCTAAATTGAATGGAACAGACCTAAGGCCATCCATCACATCTCAGGGTCTCATTGGCCATCAGGGTAACTGATCTTTACCAGCCAGCCATCCACTCAGATATTGTAGTTCTGAACATGCTGCCTGAAGACAGATGCTTTAGCAAGAAAACCTCTAATTTAATTATCATATTCAATTATGTGTAGGTTTAGGTTGACGTGAACTCATTTTTACAGCTTGACACATTTTTAACCGTCTCTTTATAAAGGTGTTGGGAAAACCCAGCTTTCTTTTTACAGCAGCATATTGCCAGTCATTGCTAATCTCTGAAGAGACTGAAGTGTAAAAAGTGCAGATGGCTTGAGTTGCTTGCAGCTGCGGCAATGGGTGGATATTTAACCATATTTCACATTCGACTAATATCCTTTTAATATTGTTATAGTGCAAAATGTCGACTTTAAGAGCAAAGCTGTCACACAAAAGATCACCAGTAAGACTTTTTTGTTAAAAATCAATCCAATGCGTTTTTAGAAAGGACACAGCAATGAAGCCGACGATACAGGTTCTGGAGTAACATTGTGAACGGTGATAGGTTTCCTTTACAGGGAAAGATTATTTGAACTTCTAATTAGTAGTATGCTCTTAGATTTATTTGCATTTATATATCATTTTCTAAGCCTTTTTAAAGCAGACCAGGGTCACAAGGGTGGGTTGGCACCTATCTCGGCATGCACAGGGTACCAGTCCATTGCAGCATATTATACTGTAGACATAAATCCATCCTTGAAACCCTGGTCTGGCTTAATTAGGGTTAGAAAATGGTATACCATAATATGATGCAAACATAGGCACACCCAGATGACAGAGGTCCGTAGCGCCGAACACGTATATCCGCAGTTAATGGCCAAATTAAGCTGGATGGTGTCCATCACCAATTTGCTGTGTCCATCTCTGACAGAGGGCAACCTTGAGGTCTTTTTCCAGTCTGGGGAGGATATCATTCGGTTTTCAGGGGCAAAAGCAGCTGCAGCAGCACCAGGAGTTCAATCAATATGGTTGCATAAATAAGAGCAGGTGGCAGGCGATAATATCCCTGATGGGTTTTTAGGGCGGTGCAGCAGATGACTTTGGAGTTCCGTAAGAAATCATACCAATATAGTTGGAGTATATGGCATCGGAATTGCAGGTGAAAAGGTTCACCCCTTTATATATCAGATGCCAGCAGTAGGCAATATAATACAATACTTGAGGACTGATTGTGAGGTCATTTATGTTAGGTAGAGTGGTCTCGTGGCCTGGAACCCCTGCAGATTTTATTTTTTTCTCCAGCTGTCTGGAGTTTTTTTTTTTTTTGTTTTTGTTTTTTCTGTCCTCCCTGGCCATCGGACCTTTCTTTTATTCTATGTTAATTAGTGTTCCCTAATTTTAATTCTTATTTATTCTGTCTTTTTTCTCTTTCTTCATCATGTAAAGCACTACAATGTTTGTATGAAAATGTGCTATACGGTAGATATAAATGTTGTTGCACTTATCTGACTGCTGACTGCATGGTGACATGGTAGTGGTAGTGCTACAGCTTCACAATAAAGAGGCCGAGGTTCATACCCTGGGTGTTTCCTGCAAGGATTTTGCATGTTTTCTCCGTCTTTGTATGGGTTTCCTCCAGGGGTTCCAGTTTCGTCCCGTGGTCCAAAGACTGCAAGTTGGTAGGACTGGTGACGTCAAATGGCCCTTACTGTATGTGTATGTGTGTTTGCCCTGCAATGGAGTGGCACCCACTACAGAGATTGATCATACCTTGTGCCCAATTCTTGTTGCGATGGGCTCCAGATGGATACATGGATAGACCATTTCTCTATGAAAATGCAACCTTTTTCCCGTGTCTGCTAAGGGTGTCCAGCTGTCCCCGACTCCTTGGGAATATAACATAATAATATGTCAAATAAGACATAATGTTATATTGTATTCAACATAATACATGATTTGCGGTGGGCTGGCACCCTGCCCGGGATTTGTTCCTGCCTTGTGCCCTGTGTTGGCTGGGATTGGCTCCAGCAGACCCCCGTGACCCTGTAGTTAGGAAAAATCAGATTGGACAATGCCTGACTAATACATGTCAATGCATTCATTGCTTTTATTTTCTGTTATTAGACTTGAACTTATCTGTGACAAATAATACAAATTTCAAATTGAGTGTAACCACATATATTACCAAACCAAATACATAATGTAATATTCTCAAACGCACTTAACCCAATTCAGGGCCTATTCAGAATGAAACAGAAAATAAACAGATGACAACAATATAACATTCTATTGCTGTCAAGCATTTTCATATAAATGATGTGCTCAAACAGCTTTACAAGATCTCAAAGAAGTAGCTGCATGCAAAGAAAAGCAAACAGATTAGATAACAAAAATAATGCATAAATGAATTAAGATAAATAAGTAAAGATGAAGTATGCTGTCACATTATATTTTCCATTTGTTATTTTGCTCAGTTCATCATCCATCCTTCCACCCGTTAATGTGTGCTGGCACCTTAGCCAAGGTTGAATTCTGCTTTGTGTCTAATGCTGCCCAGGAAGGCTCCACCCCTATGATTTTGAATTGAGACTGAAAAGAGATGGGTGGATTGGCAATCAAATAATATACAGTAGAATAGAATTCAATGAAATGGAATGGAATAGAATAGTAGTCCTCAGCCCCAAATTGGATTAGGTTGTTTTAGTAATAGATGCAGACCTCCATGACCCTGTGGTTAGGATATAGCGGGTTGGATTATGGATGGATGGATGGATGAAGGTAAAATGGCTTAGTGTGTATGCGTGTGTATGCATGTGCATGCACTAGAAGTGGTACTGTCATGTGTACAGGGTGTCCCAGGCACTTATCTAGTAAACAAATAAATCCAGACGAGACAGGGTAATGCATAGACAGATGCACTAAAAGCAAAGAACATAACATAATCTACCTTAAGGAAAGGATAAGTGTCTTTGTGTCTGTGTATCAGTTTGATTGCTATGTCTTGGTCATTCCAACAGGTGGTATTGCATGTACTGCATGCGTCATTCCAACAGATTGCATACCACAAGCATTAGAACTGTTTTTACAAATCCCACTGTAAATGGCATATAACAAAGACTTGTGCGTTGCATGTCATTCGAAATAGATGACACATCAACCCCCCCCAGTACTCCAGTTTACATAGACATTATTGTTATTATTAATATTAATATTTTTGTCACACAGATCCTCTTAAACTTTACCTAACGTTCACAAAGTACTCTCTTTTTATAATACCTGTGTGTTTTGCACTTACCATACCATACCATTTTTATTTGTTGAGCGCTTAAAAACACAGCATTACAACTGACCGAAGCGCTGTACAGTTAAAACAAGCCGGACTAAAAGCAAAATATAAAAACAAAACATTAAGAGAGAATTAAAACAGAGATACTAAAAACAGGTCAGGGGACCCAATAAAATAGAGAAATAGCAAAAAGCAAGTGGAAATGAGACAGGTTAAGAATTAAAAGCCAATGTGAAGAAGTGCGTTTTTAGGCGTGATTTGAATGTGGCGACTGAAGCGGCATGCCTAACCACTAAGGGTAGGGAGTTCCAGAGCCTGGGTGCACAGACGGAGAAAGCCCTTTCACCACAAGCTTTAAAACGTGCCTTGGGAACGGTTAGGAGCAGCTGATCTGCGGATCGAAGAACACGAGGGGGATTGTGACGATGGAGCAAGACACTCAAATAGGCGGGGGCTAGACCGTTTAATGCCTTATAAGTTAGGAGGAGTATCTTAAAAATCAATTCTGAATCTAACCGGCAGCCAGTGTAGGGTTTTTAAAATCGGTGTAATGTGTTGGCTTCTGCTGCTTCCAGTTAGAAGCCTTGCAGCCGCATTTTGAGCCAGTTGGAGTCTAGAAAGAGTGGCTTTACTGATACCATATAGGCAGGAATTAGAGTAGTCGAGGCGGGACGTAATGAATGCATGGATTACCGATTCCAGGAGGTGGTTAGACAGAATAGGCTTGAGTTTGGCGATTCGCCCGAGATGGAAAAAGCAGGATTTTACTGTGCTGTTGACTTGAGCATCCATTTTCAGGACCGTATCCATTTTGATTCCAAGATTGGAGACAGACGAAGTTACTGGAATGGGAAGAGAGTCGAGGCCAAGGGGTGGGGTCTGTTTGCAGTCAGGACTACAAACAATGACCTCGGTTTTTGAATCTGCGAATATGGAATACCTTTTCTGTGAAAATGTAATAAATAAAATGGCAATTATGAAATAAATATTGGCATGAGATATATAGATAAATAAATGAGACAATAAATTGAGAAAAATGTGCTGGCATTAAAAGAGCTCGTATTGTGAAATAAACACTTTCTTTAAAAATAAGGCCTTTGTGAAATAATATATCTGATGATAATAAAATAATGACTTTGTATTTCATAACAACTAGATTACTTTTCATAATTAATCAGATGACATTTATTCAATCATGTGGTTTTTCACAATTTATATGTTTAGCATGCAATTATTTATTTTATAATTGCTGTTTTATTTGTTTCATTTTGGCACAAATGGTATTCCATACCAGGAAGAGTGCAGGAGAGTTCTTCATTACCATTAATTTACATATAGAGATGTGTACTTATACTCTTGTGAAAAAGTAAGTGCACACCATGGAAACTGCTGACATTTGAACAGCAAACACTGGAACTTTATACAAGCAGTGCCTGCAGATCAAAGTGATCCACTTGAATAAGTGACACATCAAACAGACGTGGTGTATTCATTCTCAGAATCTAAAAAACCAAAAATGCAGACTTGTCACTTGGAAAAAGGGAGCGCACCCCCACCCCCAATCCCCCACTTTCCATTTATCACCACTTCAAATTCATCGTACTGTATTAGGATCAGGTGTTCCAGCTGAAATGCCAATAATGAGATCCTCTTTAAGGAGTCTTTAAGTGGACAGGACTGTTTCATTTCAATTTAGGTATTGAGGGTCTGCTGTACTCTTTAACACTGTCGTGTGTGGTGTTATCATGCCAAGCTCAAAAGAGCTCCCTAAGGCCTTTAGAAAAAAGGCTGTGAATGCCTCCAAATGATCTGAAATCAATCATTCCATTGTAAGGTAAAACATCTACCAGTGGTGTAGGTTTGAAATGATTGCTATTATGTGCAAGACTGGCTGGCCACCCAGCAAATTTAGCCAAAGAACTGATCATCTGATGATAGATACTTTATTAATCCCAAGGGGAAATTAACATACTCCAGCAGCAGCATACTGATAAAAAACAATATTAAAGAGTGATTACAATGCAGGTATAACAGACAATAACTTTGTATAATGTTAACATTTACCCCCATGGATGGAATTGAAGAGTCGCATAGTGTGGGGTCTCCTCAGTCTGTCAGTGGAGCAGGACGGTGACAGCAGTCTGTCGCTGAAGCTGCTCGCCTGTCTGGAGATGATCCTGTTCAGTGGATGCAGTGGATTCTCCATGATTGACAGGAGCCTGCTCAGCGCCCGTCGCTCTGCCACGGATGTCAAACTGTCCAGCTAAATGCCTACAATACAGCCTGCCTTCCTCACCAGTTTGTCCAGGTGTGAGGCGTCCCTCTTCGTTATGCTGCCTCCCCAGCACACCACCGTGTAGAAGAGGGCACTCGCCACAACCATCTGGTAGAACATCTGCAGCATCTTATTGCAGATGTTGAAGGACGCCAACCTTCTAAGTCAGTATAGTTGGCTCTGTCCTCTCTTACACAGAGCATCAGTATTGGCAGTTCAGTCCAATTTATCATCCAGCTGCACTCCCAGGTATTTATAGGTCTGCACCCTCTGCACAGTCACCTCTGATGATCACGGGGTCCATGAGGGGCCTGGGCCTCCTAAAATCCACCACCAGTTCCTTGGTCTTGCTGATGTTCAGGCGTAAGTGGTTTGAGTCACACCATTTAACAAAGTCTTTGATTAGCTTTCTATACTCCTCCTCCTGCCCACTCCTGATGCAGCCCACAATAGCAGTGTCATCAGCGAACTTTTGCACGTGGCAGGACTCCGAGTTGTATTGGAAGTCTGATGTATGCTGGCTGAACAGGGCCAGAGAAAGTACAGTCCCCTGCAGCGCTCCTGTGCTGCTGACCACAATGTCAGACCAGCAGTTCCCGAGACGCACATACTGAGGTCTGTCTGCAAGATAGTCCACGATCCGTGCCACCAGGTAAATATAATAATAATTCATTACATTTATATAGCGCTTTTCTCAGTACTCAAAACGCTGTCCACACAGGGAGGAACCAGGAAGCGAACCCACAATCTTCCACAGTCTCCTTACTGCAAAGCAGCAGCACTACCACTGCGCAGGTATGAATCTACTCCCATCTCTGTCAGCTTGTCCCTAAGGAGCAGAGGTTGGATGGTGTTGAAGGCGCTAGAGAAGTCCAGAAACATAATTCTTACAGCACCACTGCCTCTGTCCAGGTGGGAGAAGGATCGGTGTAGCATATAAATGATGGCATCCTCCGCTCCCACCTTCTCCTGGTATGCGAACTGCAGAGGGTCGACGACATGGCGGACCTGTGGCCTCAGGTGGTGAAGCAGCAGCCACTCCATGGTCTTCATCACATGTGACGTCAGAGCAACTGGCCGGAAGTCATTCAGCTCACTAGGACGTGATACCTTTGGGACTGGGGTGATGCAAGATGTTTTCCAAAGCCTCGGGACTCTCCCCTGTTCCAGGCTCAGGTTGAAGATGCGCTGTAGAGGACTCCCCAGTTCCAACGCACAGGCCTTTGGCAGTCGTGGCGATACTCCATCTGGACCCGCTGCTTTGCTGGCACGAAGTCTCCTCAGCTCTCTGCTCACCTGTGTTGCTGTAATTGTGGGTGGGGATGTCTCTGCTATGCTGGTATCAGCAGAAGGATGAGGTGAGAGTGGGTTAGGGTGATCAAACCTATTAAAGAAGTTGTTCATTTGTTTTGCTCTCTCCTCGTCTCTCTTGATGGTGGCACCCCGCTTCGAGCTGCAGACAGTGATGATCTTCATCCCATCCCACACTTCCTTCATGCTGTTATTCTGCAACTTCTGCTCCAGCTTTCTCCTGTACTGCTCCTTCGACGCCCTGAGCTGGACTCCGAGTTCCTTCTGCACGCGCTTGAGCTCATGCTGATCACCGCCTTTAA